>JAUPMG010257097.1:0-21083 GCA_031762675.1 Pachysandra terminalis | reverse complement strand
GCCAAGATTTCATAGGCATATATTCAAACATTCAAGCAAATGGGCATAGTCCCATAACTAACTTACTAAGAACGATACGATACATAACCTGACTTACTAAGCACTCTAAAGCATATAATCTAACTTACTACCTAATATAGAACATATAACCTAACTTACTAAGAGTATGTATGTATATAACAGATCAAATTCTACCAACATACTTTTCTAAGTACTATTAACAGGAAACTAAATGTAATACAATTCTATAGTAAATGTATAAGGAAAGTTGGGCACACCGGCACCAATTCCTCATAAACAATATCCATTTTGATTCATCCACGTGTTCCATTTCGTCATAAAATTACGTGAAAGGCATCTGAGTGCCTAAACCAGTTGCACTCACATAGAACAGTTATCAAGGGAATCTCAATATGCATAAACTCACAATTTAATAAGCAAATAAAGCATTTTAGGAACCATTTACACCTCAACACGTGTATTATGATGGTGCTAAGCTAATAGAAGGGTTTTGGGGTCATACTTATCCATTTCTCGGAAATCTCCTATTGCTTGGCCAAACTAAGAAGACTAGATTTTCGGGTTGAGGGGTCGGATTTACACGAGAGGTCTAACTGACGCGAAAATAGGGTAGACACGTAATTAGTCAAGATACACGCTCTCTCGTTCGAATCACTCCATTTGGATCTGTGGAGTGGTTCGGCGAGGTCGTCGACGACCTTTTGGCACTCCCAAATGTGTCAAAGTGTGCCAAATGAGGTGGCACTTTGGGGTTTGGTCCAAAAGAGTCTCGATAGATGAGAAGTCGAGTTTATTTGGTCACTTTATGTTTTGGCGATCTCTTAGGCTCTCCTAAGGGAGGCTTCGACGACCTATTCGGTGCGCCTAAATCCCTTCGCCGACCATTCCCAAGGACCATAGTTGGCCTCTGAGATTTGGTGAGGTCTTCGGCGCACCGAAGAGTACGCCGAAGTTCGGGTAAGGGCCATTGAGGCTGAAATTTCACTGGGAGCTTGGTTTTACTCCCATGATGGTTCGATTGAGGTCGAACACAAATCCATTTGGTCTAAGGTAGAGATTTGGGTTTTCCCTTTTTTTTCTCTCTCTACCTAGGGTTGGGTTTTTCGACATGCATGGTCAAAGGAGTTGGTCCAGTGTTTATGGTTCCACCTACATCTAATGAAAAGGTCTAAATCCCTAAGAGAAGGTGGGTATGAGGAAAACAACCATTCTCCTAGGCCAAAATACTAAAACACAACTGAATGGCACAATCGAAGGAGGTTACTAAACTCGGGGTGTAGCCGGAGTTGGTTGGAGTCGATCCGTCCGGCATCTGGCACTTGGAAGATCGACCATGAGTTCCAATTTCCATTCATGGCTCCAAAATCCAAGAGAGAGAAGAGAGGAAGAAGGGAAATGTGTTTTATGAGCCAAAAGCTCTTTTTATAGACAAGCTGTGAATAGTGTTAGCACTTAAGGGCAAAACGGAGATTTTTGCTCTATATTTTCCAACTGGCCATCTATACGGGTTCTGTTAGAATGCTTTGTCGAAGTGTCTGAGGTGGACCTTGAAAATCTACGTGTGATTAATGAATTAATTTTATTAATTAAATCTTAATTAATCTCTAATTTTCAGCTGGCCTTCCAGATTGGCTACCTAAATTAATTTATTTTCTTAATTAGCCTAACTTTCTGTGGTCAGGGATCTAATGGGCATAAACCTAGGCTGTTAGTGGACCTAGTTTACTTATTTTGGATTAAGCTTAGTCACTAATCAAGTTTAATTAAGGTTAAAGGTTTAGGTCCTTACAGTCAGACCGACCAAAGTCCTCTAATCCATGTATCCCTCGGTGGGTTCCGTCGGTGCCACCGAAGAATCCACCAACGCCAGTTGGTAGGTGCCATTGGTGAGCCGACGAGCCCACCGACCAAAATTCCAAATAAAACTAGTCCCTATCGGCGAGTGCCGTCGGTGGACCGACATGCCACTGACAGAACCCTCCCTGTCAATTTCATCAGCGGGTCCGTCGGTGCCTCCGACGATCCACCGACGGGGCTGGTCTCTGCCCTAGCTCGTTGGTGAGTTTCTTCAGTGGACCGACAAAACCCCTGACAGTGGTTCATAGGTTTAAGCTTCATCGGTGGGTGTCATCGTTGGACCGATCTCCCACCGATGAGCCCGATTCTTGGTTTCTCGCCCAGATTTCGCCCCAAGTTCGGTGTCTTCCTATTTCCATCCTACTGGTCTCCTCCCTGAAGGCAATTTAGGTTTGAAATACGCAACTTAAACTAATGATTAGTCCCATTAACAAATAAAAAAAACACACATCATGCATTTGAATCAAGGAATCATAAAGGAAAATGAAGCAAGAACAACAATTAAGTAAACCAAATCTCAAGATATGAAATGCACAAATTTGAACATAAACTTATGCATTGTATGAATCAAAACGACCAAGAAACATGAATCACATCAACATTCTAGATTTCTCATGGAATCCATTTAAGTATGGAACCAAAGAAGTATACAAAGTACTTACCTCAGGCCAAGGACGAAACCCTAGTTCGTGGGCTCCGAATCTTCTGGTCAAACTGCCTCTTCTTCTTCCTCCTCTAGCTCTCCTTCTTGCTCTTCCTCTCTTCTTGTTCTCCTCTTCTCAACACAACAAACACAAGAGAAATGAGTTCTAGGGTTAGCTTAAACCCTTTAAACCCAATTCATTAATCTAAGCCTTCAGATCTAGGTTTCTTTTATGGGAAAAGATCCCCAACCTTGATTCAGATTTTAAGTGAGTGTGATAAGGTGTGTGCTCATGTAGGAGTGCTCAAGTGTGTTAACCAGTGAAAATCAGTTTTTATCAGTTTTCTCCAAAATCCCCAATTTATTAAACTCAACTCAAAAATTTTAAAAATCACATTTTGACCCAAAATCATTTAATTAAATTTTTAGGTCATTGCAGCTACCTTTCCACTGAAGGGTGAGGCACTCCACTGGTGGGACATGGGGGAGAGGAACATAGAGACAGTGATGACTTGGGAAACCTTTAAGAAACAATTCTTAGAGACTTACCCTCCTAGTTGTTATAAGAGGCAGATGGCATCTGAATTTATGAGGTTTGAGCAAGGTCCGCTTACTGTGGCACAGTATGAGGCTCAATTTGCAATGATGTCTAGGTTTGCACCACACATCATCGCAGATGAAGCTGACAAGGCTGCCAAGTTTGAGGAAGGCTTACGACCATCAATTAGGAAGAGGGTGATACCCCAAGGGTATAAAACATACTCTAGTGTGTTGGAGTGTGATAGAATGGTGGAAAGGGATAACGTGAGGTACCTACAAGAACAAGAGAAGAAGAGGAATAACCGAGATAGGGAGAAGACTCATAGGTCAAAGGAGAGAGATGGAAACGGAGAACAAGGTAAAGATAAGAGGCAAAGGACTGTAGAGAAGTCGGTACCAGTTGACACTACTGGTTGCGTGGTGGCACCACCTCAGCCACACCTACCACCCAAGTGTTACAATTGTGGGAAGATAGAACACATTCAGAGGTTTTGTAGACAACCAAGGAGAGAAGAACCAGCTGGGGCAGCGACTCGACCAATCCAATATGGGAAGGTCAATGTCCTGTTTGGAGAGATGAATGAGTGTAGTGACACGGTGGCTAATGCAGTAGTCGAAGGAATTACACACAAACACTGGTTTGATTCATTTAATTTTTTTTTAAAATTAGTATGATGTAAACTGTTTTGTGTGTGAGCATGTGTTGCATTAATATTATCATGATGAAGCATAACAGAGTATAGGATTGAGTATTCTAGAAGTCTAACCTTGTTAAATGTCGAGGGCGAAATTTCTTTAAGGAGGGAAGGCTGTAGTGACTCTAAACTAGAATTAAGGATCTAATTGTAATTTAATTGTGTAATTGGGGTCAAAATGTAATTTCTAACATAATTGGGGAGTGTATTGTAATTTCTTAAACATAAAATGGGTTTGACTGTGAATTGGACGCATGGAACATTACCTTAGTTAATGGGCTGGACTAATTAGGTTAAAGGCTTAGTAACTTAATTAATCAAATTAGTGTAGGCTTAATCATTGGGCTTAACTAAATGGGCTCAAGTGAAAAACCTGTGGGATAAGAGTGTTCTTCTAGAAGGGTTAAGTTCATATTAGATTTGGATTAAAAGTGGATTGAGTTTAATATAGGACAAGATTGGCTTCTAATTTTATTAGGATTGGAGGAGTTCCTTATTGGATTAGAATAGATTGGTTTTGGGGGAAAATAAGAATGTACGTGTAGAACAATAAGGGAGGGAGATTAGTATTTGGTTTCTTAAGAGAGAGAGAGAGAGAGAGAGAGAGAGAGAGAGATCTAAGAAATGTAAGGGCTGCAGCTGAGTTTTGAGATTGAAGAGGAAGTAGAATTAGAAAGAAGAGCATAATAAGATCATCCACAAACGAACATAAACGGTAAGTTGTAATCCTTGAGGAATTTCAGAAGTCCTTAATAAGTGAAAGCATGTTTTGATAGGATATTCTTAGGTAATGTTGCATTAAATTATGTTCATATAAATGTATATGTGTTTTAGAACATGTGATGTAAATTTCATAAAATGCTAGACTGATTTCCAATGTACTTATGTTTCGATGTATAAATCTTGTCTATTATGATAACAATTATCAATTATGTTTATATAGTGCTTAAATAATATTATAATGTTGTATTAAATATAAATAAACTCCAAATATATGAAAATACGTGAAATTTCTGGTTTCTAGGCGAATCGACAGAATACCGGTGTGTCAGTTATCCTACCGGCGAACTTAGCGGTGAACCGATAGGATACTGATGTGTCGGTTAGCCTACCGATGGGCCTAGGAGGTGTCCGACAGGCGACCAGTGTGCCGGTTAGCCCACCGGTCACCCAGATCTCGGTTGGCAGCTACTACCTAGGCTGCTGGTGAGCCTATGACCATGCACTTTTGGTTTTTGACCACTGTCATGGCTACCGGAGGCCAACCGGCGTGCCGGTTAGCCTACTGGTGAGCCCTATTTTAATTTGGTTAGTTTGTAGGTGTAAAATCAGTGAGTATTGTTACAGTTTTATCGGACTAATGATATGAATGGTTTTCTTATAATATGATCTATTGACTGATATGATTAAGTTATGAATTATGTGATTGATTTGATTACTATGACTTATACAATTGTTGTTATGCTAAACTGTCAATATATATTGGAAAGGAAGCTTGTGATGGTGTCCCAAGAATTTTTCGTGTGTATGGGCGAATGGAAGGCTTCCAAAGGATATTATCACCGGCAATCCTACTGGATTGTTTGATTGTTCAGTCCGGTTAATTGGACAGCCACATATTTGAAAGGTGGATTATGGATACTTGGTTAGGAGTGACCAATCCTTGGGTATAAATTCCGAGAAAAGGTTAGGGGAACTGTCCCTCGGTGTTAATTCCCAAAAAGGTTAGGGGTGACCGTCCTTGGGTGTTAATTCCCAAAAAGGGTATAAATAGCTTCGGGGATTGAGCCCGGTAGGTTCCGAATCCTACAAAACCACATTGTACACGTGGGATAAATGATGTGGAGACATTTTGACCGTAAGGTCGTGGACCGGGGTGTTGTTGGAGCTTGAGACCGGCTGATCACCGAATAGTGGAGTGCTTTTGTTTTTATTGATTGCTTAACATGTCTACTGATATTGTTATTGTTATTTGTGGCATATGATTTCTGATTATATATGTTGTTTGGACTTATGTGGTTCCATGATGATGAGGACTTAATTTACTTCTTAGTGGGCATTCCAAGCTCATGCAACCTGTTATTGTTGCAGGTTAAGATGATTGGCTGATGTTGGATGGATTTGATGCGGTTTAAGTTATGTTATTTGCTATTTTGATTAGTAGTTCAGATCTGATGTAATAGGCTAGTTAGTTAATATTTTATGGGTTGTAGGCTCTTCTGAAGCCATTTGAATTTTTTATTCCGCACTCTGATTGATTTAATAGAAGCATGATAGACTTTCATTTTATTGACTGTTGTTGTGAGCCGCGTTCCATGGTTGGGAACCCGAAGGTCACACCTTGTGATCCGTGCCACCCACCTCGGGATTCGAGCATCGGGATCCGGGGTGTGACATCGGCACAAAGAAAACTTTTAAAATATCATCACATTAAAAGCTTTTGGAATTGATTGAAAACATAAAACAAAGGCTTTGATACCATTTTTGGTATCAGGCCACAAAAGCTTAGGCTCATAGAAACGTAGGCTCTGATACCATTTTTGTTATGAACCAAACCTAGAGATCTCATTGGAGTCCCTAAATTTAGTTTGTAACTCTCACCCCATATCCAGATGGGAGTGGATAAACGATACATAGCCAAACTATAAGGTAAAATCTTAGAATTTATATAATATTGAAAATATAATCAAAGTATGGCTATTACATCCAAAACAATTATAGCGTTGCTGTGGAAATCAAGTAAAATCCATAGTTTCATGCTTCAAATCAATCCCTATTAACTATCAAAATAAGTACTGAAATACATCAAATAAATCCTAATACAAGTTCTACTAAAATTATCAAGTAAAACCCTAGTAAAAAATATCATCTTCAAAACATCCTTGTTCTCCAACTTGACCTTCACTTCCATCATCTATAGGTCCTGAAAATGTTATGCTCGAAAGCTTAGCTACACTAGCTTTGTAAGTAAACAAGTCCAACAGCGTTTATAATTGAAGTATGGACAATGCCACTCTTCAAAGGTAATTCATACGAACAATAAATAAATAAAATATATAATATGTGAATAATATGAAATAGAGATGTCAAAAGTCATCAATATACAATAAGTATGGAATGAATGATCAATAAGCAATAGCTTAAGTTGAAATTTATATAGTCCATTCATAGGAAAATAATGGTTTAAAGAACAATAGTCTCTAAACTCAAGGGAATCACACAATGTATTGGATGAACCATATTTTGCAAGGAAATTTTTGTAATAATCAACAATGCATTACACACACACACACACAATAGTTCATAGGCATAATCAAGTCAGTAATCACATGGATACAATCCTATAGTTCAAGCAAACATGATATAGCTAATAATGAAGTAATGCATGCTGTGCACCTAATTATGATCACCACATGTGATTTAGTCAGCCAATTCTAATATTCAACGCATTGTATAGTATTCGTCTATGTGTATGTTTACACATGATCTCAATCATACTACCCAAGGATGCTCACTTATCCCCCATACATGGCTGAAATAGTAGATTACTCTATGTGTACATCATAGTTCTTAGAGGTTTCAACCTAGAGGACACAAGCGCCTCACTTTTTTTTTGATCAAGGAGTATAATTCCCAAGACTTCCCAAATGTGAATTGCTCCTTGTGATTCATACATAAGTCGATCTACTAACAGAATTTCACTCTTATAATTTGGGTATTGGGCTTCACCAATGTGAACTGTCCCTCACTTATCATCTTTGGATATTGGGCTTCACTAATGTGAACTATCCCTCACCTATCATAAACAAATTAAGTGGTCTATTGGGATGACCAAATCCCTCAACACATACAAATAGTTCATCCGGGACTTCCTCACCTATTATGATTTCCAGATCATAATTCTCTCGTTATAATCATAATCTTCATCGATATGAAGTTTTGATGGTCAAGTCAAAGCATTGGACCAATACAAGGTCACTATGCAACAATATTGGCATATGTTGTGTAAGTGAGAAGGTGCGCAATAACTAAGCATTCAATGTATGTGTACAATGTGCATTATGATCTAACTAATCATGATGGCAGTCAACATATGGGTATTGAAGGATAATTAGCATGGTAGTAATAAACATGTATGTAGCAAGGATTCATATCAATGTATCATTAATTCATAAACACCTGCATACAAGGTACAATATGATTTAGTTAACATGATAGTAATGATTATAAAAGTATATCAAACATCCCAAGTCATCAGGTATAGCAATTAGGTTCCAAAAAGTAATTATATGCATGATGCGGTCAAGTGAAATATCATTAGTCTAACAAACATGGCAATTGGGTCCACATATGAAATATGAGTTCAAATATATCAAGAGTTCATCAAACATAACAATTTGGTCCATAAGGGAGTAAGTATATGGATGTGTTCATTTAACTAATCAAATCATGTGTACAATGTGAAATATGCCTAATTATCATGTTAGCATTGAATAAGCATGTAATATGAAATCAAGTCAAAATAACATATGTTCATTAAACATAAATGTATAATGTGTAATGTGATTTGATTAACATAATAGCATTGATTATACAATATGAAAGCATGTCAAAATATCCCATGTTCATTAAATATAACAAATAGGTCCAAAAAGAAGTAACTATAAGAATTAATCATAATTAATCGAAACAAACCTCATAATCAGTCTAATTAGGTCAAAATAAGTAAGTGTAAAATTTCATAACAATCGAAGCACTTTGGTATTTTTAGGTCATCCTAAGGTCAGTCTTTAAGTCTCTGGGTTCAGCTCGGTGGCCCTTTCAGTATACCTTGTTATTTTCGGTAGCCTATCCAGTAAGTGTCTGAGATTCGGTAGGGTCTCGGTGGGGTTTCGGTAGGTATGACAGTTTTGACGTCTCGTCGATAAATTGGCCATATCTTTGTGCATACTTATCGGAATCGACACAAATTTGTTTAACTGTGCTCCTAACGAACAGAAGAATCAAAAAATACAAAGTTTGAAGAATCTTGAGTTTGGTAGACTTTTCGGTAAGTTGAGGAGGCTGACGAGGGTGTTCTGGGTTGATTCGGTGGACTACTCGGTATGCCGAGGAGTCCGCCGAAACACAGGGTTTTGTCAAAAATAAATAAATAAATCGTCATATTCTTCAACTCTAATCACAAAACATCCTTGAGTAGCTTAGGTTAATATTGAATTCCGAACAAAACCCAATAAAGAGATCATATAAAACAATACTTTGAATTAGACTTTTCTTCTCCAACTATTAAAACTTGGAAAACAAGTAAAACTTTGGAAAACAATTGAAAAACAACAATTCTCCTATTAAAACCATAAGTACTGATATCCTTGAGTACTTACCTTGATCTGGTCGTGTGGTGTAGTGAGTACACCTTGTGTTCTTCCTCTTCTTCTTCTTCTTCCTCTTTTTCTTCTTCTCCAAGCAATGAATTAATCTCTACAGGTCTTGGGTTTATGTAGAGGTGATTAGGGACACATTAATTAGTAACTATTAACCTTTAATCTCAGTCCTTGATTGGGAGTCATTAATCTCAGCCCATATGGGTTAGTTTCTAATATGGGTTTCTATCTAAGTTTGTTAGAAGCTTAGCTTGGAAGTATCCTTTAGTTTCTAGAATCTTTCCTTTTAATTCAAATTATAGCCCATGTGGGTTTTCTAATTATAAGACTTCTTTCTAGAACCTTAGTATTTAGTTTCAATTGTTGCTATTCTTGTATTATGAAGAATCTTATTACTTTTTAGTCTTTTAATCTCAGCCATTGATTGGAATTGAATGTTCCTACGAAATCTGAGCCATTGATTTATTTATTGAGATCTTTTAAGATCCTAGCCACAAGTCATAACTTAAGAAGTTATCATTGTGTGTGATGCACCTAGTTTCCTATTGCTACAACCCACGAATAACAATCAGTCAAAAGTCAAACATAATAGCTAATTACTAAAATTTTAAATTATTCCCTATTTTAATTACATCATAACTCCTATAATTTTATTAATTACACAGTAACCCTTAATCTCATATTAAATATATATTAACCCAATTATTGTTGTTGGGTTATTACACCTGTAAACTATATAGATTTGAACTTTTAATTAAAGAACCTATGTACACATTTTATATGATTTATTTTATATTTTTATAATATCTCTTTATTCGTTGGGAACACATCAAAACAAGTTTGAAGCGATTCTGATTAGTATTTTGGAAGATATGACCAAATTACCGACGGTTCATTAAAGCTAAAAAACCTAGAAAAACTCCACGGACTAGTCCACTGATAGAGAGTGAATTATAGGCAAAATGGGTGTTTGGTAGGCTTAGGTCCACTGAGAACTCCACCAAAAATAGAGCACTTCGGTAGGCTTGGGTCCACCAACTACTCCACTGACAGAGTCTTAATTTTAGTGATTTTGAGCTATTCGATAGGCTTCGGTACACCGAGCACTCCACCGAATACTCCACCGAATCTCCTGTACATTGCACAGTTTTGAATAAATTTGTGGAATACCTAGGTGGATGATGTAGGGCTTCGGCCATTGATTTGATTGTGGTATTCGGAGACCAGTGTGACTTGAAGGCGTCTAGCCTACATGCGTTGTGCTCCATGACTTGTTGTGACCATCTTTCACCTTGGAAGATGATGAACTGAGATTGGAGTTCAGAAATGATAAACTGAGATAGGTAAATTAGAATTGGTTGGTACGGAATCTATTGACCTTGGACTTGACCATTGGACTTGGACTATGACGAAAAGTGATTGATTGTGAGTGCCTGATTATGAATGTGCATGTAATCCATGAGAGGAATTCCTGTGATGACTCCCCAAGGATTATTCGTGTGTATGGGTGCACGGGAAGGTTGTTATCACTGGAAGTCCGTTTTTTTGTTTGGAAAGGATACTTGTGATGAAGTTCCAAGGATTATTCGTGTGTGTGGGCGCACTGATAGTTTCCAAAGAACCTTTTCACCTGCAATCCTACTGTTACAGATTTAAGTGAGTGATATAGCTGTTGACTGGAGATGGAACTTTATATGTATAGATGGCCATCCTTGGGTGCCAACTCCCAAAAATGGTTAGCAGAGACTTTTGAGTATGGAAGACCATCCTTGGCCATTAGATTCCCATAAAAGGTTCTTGGGCATTAGATTCCCAGAAAAGGTTATGGATGACCATCCTTGGGTGTTAATTCCCAGAAAAGGTTATATATGATCGTCCTTGGCCATTAGATTCCCATAAATGGTTATAGATATCCATCTTTGGGAATTAATTCCCAGAAAAGGTTATGGATGACTGTCCTTGGGCGTTAATTCCCATAAATGGTTATGAGAAGCCGCCCTTGGGTGTAAATTCCCTAAAAGGTTACAAAACAGCTACGGGAATTGAGCCCGGTAGGTTGAAAGTCCTACAAAACCACGCTGTACACGTAGGAGTTGAGGTTGAGATTGTGATCGGGATTATGACGTTATTTGCATATGCAAGTATCACCAAGTACGTGATACTTTGCACCGACTAATCATCGGCTAGGACATGCATTAGATTCATTCATATCATTGTTTGAGCATTCCTTGATGTGCATTCATTCATTCTTCATACATTCGTCTTTCTTTGTAATTAGGTTTCTTATGTGTGTTTGCTGACTTCCACTATGCATGTGTGTTCATCAATGTTGTTTTTCTTTCCATTTATTGTTTAGCATGATATTGTGGTATGTTTGGACTAACAGTATGGTACAAAGATGCATGATAGAATTGGGTTTACTGGGCATTCCATCCTCGCGCAACGTTTCATGTTGTAGGTTAAAGTGGCATGAAAGATGGATGTGGGCTCGGATGACCTTCGTGTTTGTTTCTACTTTTGTTTGTTTTATTAGAGATCATGTAGTAGGATTCACATATTTCATGTAACAGGATTTGGATTATTATTGTTTTAAGTACCTTTTGGGGCTCTTCTGAAGCTATGTGATGTAAATTGATTTTGATAGTAGCTTCTACACTTTGATTACTGTATTAGCCTTAGAAACGCTCTGTATTGGTGTATTGTGGTCGTTGATCCACGTTCCATGAGTGGGACCCAAAGGTCTAATCTCGTGATCTGTGCCACCCTACCTAGCGATTCGGGCATCGGGATCTAGGGTGTGACAGTTTCTAGGGTGTCATATCATAAAGTATGTTGAGTGATGTTAGAATGAATGAAATTCTAAGCATGGGAATTGATTGAAATATGGTGTGTGGTCCCTATATGAACCTATGAATTTTGATGTGTGATATGAATTGTGAAGTATTTGAGTGTGATGCCAGATGTATTCACTGGAAATAAATGTATTAAGAGTGATTCTTGATTGGGTGATTGTGTGGGGGTGGCTTTCTACCATGGATATTATCCCCAAAAAGGAAAGAGGTGGTTTTTCTACCTTGGGTAGTATCTCCAAAAAAGAAATGGAAAAAGGGGTGCTTTCTATCATGGGAATTATCCCCAAAATGGAAAGAGGGTGGCATCTTCTACTTTGGGTCAGAATCCGCTAAAAGAAATGAATATTGTGATTTCCAGTACTCTTTAGATAAGAGGGACTGATGTGATTGAATGAGCACATTCCTGGGATAGAGTTTCTAGAGGAGATGTGGGATTGAGTTCATGGTTAGGCTTGGCCTAACACCCCTTGCATACACTGCATCAGTTCATTTCATCATATGCATTGCATCATTCCTCATATTGCATTGCATTCTGGTTGTGTGCTTATTTCATCATCTGTGTGCTCATAGCATTCATCTGCATGTATTGCATTGAGTGATGTGTGATTGTGGATTGATATTGGTGTACTTTGTGAATGTGGATTGAAGTATGGTGTGATGTGTGACTGCTATTGAGTTTTAGTGCGATCTGTGTATGTGATTGAATTGCATTGAGTGAATGGTATGATGATTGAAAATGAGAACTGTTTCTGTTTAGAAGGTGCCATGAGAGCTGGTAGCCTTGGGTGTGGAAATGTATCATGATAGAGTTCATGAGTACATGGTATATGTTTAGGTTGTGTTTGTGTATGTATCATGATGGAGTTCATGATGACATTTATATTTTCTTTAGATAAGCATGATTATGGTTATGGTATATGTGAAATCAATGACCTGACATTAAGGTGAATTGTGAATTGCGTGAATTAACATGTCTCATTATATGATTATGAAAATAACTTCTGATTTTTCCTATTGAGCCTCCAAGCTCACCCTTATCTTGAAACAGGTGAACCACGGAAGTAAGGATGGACTTGGGATGGAGGTTCCTAGCTAGATGGGATCTCAAGACTTTATGGACATTTTACTTTGAAATTGGTTTATTTTCTTTGTTTTTGACCCCATGTGGGTAGGAATGTTGTAATATTTATACTTTATGGTTGGATTTTACATTTGTAGGACCTAGTTAAAGGTTTATATTTTATGAGTCTTCTGCTGCGTTTAATATGCTCTATTGAACGACGGGTTATTTGATTGGTTTTACCTCATCCATGGTTTGGATCCGAAGGTCATATCCTTAGAAATCCTCGAGATTACATATCTCGGATTCGGGGCGTGACTGATTGGTATTAGAGCTCTAGGTTTGAGCCACCTAGGGTGAAGAGAATCTTAGAAGGGTATAGTGAAATCCTAGGACGAGAATATAGAAACATGTTTACCTAGGATCCAGATCTATGAATTGTGTGAAGTGTGTTTTCTTGTAAAAGTATTGTATAATATGTGATTGTTTGGCGTGGTATGCTTGTGTTTATATGTGAATGTATATGTATACATATGTATTTACATAGAATTATTGTGTGTCGTACTTATAGACTTGTTACATGTGTGTAGATTGTTGAAGGTAGAAGGAACCAAGCAACTGGAGAGGGTTCATCTGGAACGGATGCTAATCCTTAGTTGACTGGGATCTATCAAGTGTTGGGAGACATGGCTGCTTCTCGTCAGAGAGAACAGGTGATGAGGTAATCCCAACTGGTTCCTAGGACTAGAGGAGGAATATCCTGGCTGGAGAAGTTTAAGAAACTGACTCTACCATCCTTTGATGGTAGAGGGGAGCCGATGTGGGCTCAGGACTGGATGCAAGAACTGGAGAAGACATTCTTGGCCATGGATTGCCCGGCAAATCAGAAAGTTCATCTGGCTGCATTCATGTTGAAGGGAGAAACCTACCACTGGTGGGAGATGGTTGAGAGGGCCTAGGGGGAAGTGAACGACTAAGAGGAGTTCAGGAGACAATTCTACGAGACCTACTTCCCAAGCAGTTACAAATGGCAGAATGCTGTGGAGTTTCTCAAACTAGAACATGGTTCCCGTACTGTGGACCAGTTCGCGATGATCGCTCACTTCACACCGCACATGGTGGCCACTGAGGAGGATAAGGCTACGAAGTTCGAGGAAGAACTAAGACCAGCTATTAGGTCTAAAGTGGTGTCCTATGGCTTTAGGATACCTGCAGGTCCTTGATTGTACCTGTAGAGTTGAAAGGGACAATGAACAGTATACTCAGCAGAGGGATAGCTCCATGATGGACTAGGGAAGGTTCCAGTCCCAAAATCAGAGAGGAGAGCAGAGGACCAGGATGGATGACCACCCAAGGACAGTTGTGGCCAGGTCAACTGCAGTAGTTGAGGCTCCTATCACGGCCCCGTACTTGTAGCAGCGACCTCCTTTGACTTACTACTACTGCGGGAATATCGGGCACGTTAAGAGGGATTGTTATGAAAGGATCCGAGTAGAAGGTCAAGGATATGGAATGGACCATCGACCACCACCTCAAGGACAAGTTCATACCTTGACAAACGGGACATTTCCTAGGAATGATGAGGCCACAAACGCAGTGGTGGAAGGTACACTTACTATATTTTATTCCCTTACCAATGTATTGTTTGATTTGGGTGCCACACACTCATTCATTTCAGCACAGTTTATGGATGCCTTGGGTCTTAGATCTTCTGTTATGAGTGATCCATTACTTATTACAAATCCAGTTGGGGGAATAGTTACACTTGACTGAATATGTTTGGATTGTGTAGTGAGGGTAGAAGATCTGAATCTGGAAGTTGACTTGGTAGTGTTAATCATGTCAAGATTCAATATCATCTTGGGCTTGGATTGGCTAGTTGCTTATCATGCCTAGGTACACTTTTTTGAGAAAGTAATTTCTTTTAACACTCCTAAAGGGAAAGGCATTAGAATTTTGGGAAACCAAAAGGATGCCTATCAGGATGAATACTTAGGATTGTTGGAAGAGAATACGGAAGAGTCCTTAGAAGAGATTCCTATGCTAAGGTGTTTCATAAGATACCAGGACTACCACCTTTAAGGGAGGTAGAGTTCTACATTGAGTTAGTGCCAGGCATTGCTCTAATTTCATTGGCCATCTACTGTATGGCACCGGTGGAATTGAGAGAACTCAAGGAGGAACTCAATGAACTGGTGAAGATGGGATTCATTAGACCGAGTGTTTACCATGGGGGAGCACCAGTGATATTTGTGAAGAAGAAGGAAGGATCTATGCAGTTGTGCATTGACTACAGATAACTGAATAGAGTTACCATCAAGAAAAAACATCCTTTGCATAGGATTGATGATCTCTTTGATCAGTTGAGGGGAACCCGATACTTTTCCAAGATCGACTTAAGGTTGGGATATCACCAACTGAGAATAATAGAGTGTGATATAGAAGACAACATTCAGGACCAGATACGGGCACTATGAGTTTGTGGTGATGCCATTTGGCTTGACAAGTGCCCCTGCTACCTTCATGGATATGTTGCAGAGAGTGTTCAGGCCGTACTTGGATTTATTTGTGGTGATTTTCATTGATGATATTCTAATATTCTCCAAGACAAGGGAAGAACATGATGAGCATTTTAATGTAGCATTGAGGACACTCAGATCACTAGCTATATGCCAAATTCAGCAAGTGAAACTTCTGGAAGGACGAAGTCAAGTTCTTGGGGCATGTAGTGTCAAGTTCGGGAATTTCAGAACATCCAGCTAAGGTGGAAGCTATTTTAAGTTGGGAGAGGGCTAAGAATGCAACTGAAATATGAAGTTTTCTGGGATTGGCCGGTTATTATACCAGATGCTCAAATACAGTTAGGAAGACAAATGTGAAGCAACATTTGACGAACTTAAGGAGAAACTTGCATCAGCTCCCGTATTAGTGATTCCAGTCAGCGGGAAGAAGCTATCGGTTTATACGGATGCTTCATTGATGGGTTTAGGATGTGTCCTTATGTAGGATGGACAAGTGGTGGCTTATGAATCTAGACAATTCAAAGTCCATGTGAGCAACTACCCTACACATGACTTGGAGTTAGCCACTATAGTATTCGCACTGAAGTTGTGGAAACATTACCTGTACGGAGAAGACTTTGAACTCTTTACTGACCACAAGAGTTTGAAGTATCTGTTCACCTAGAAGGAGCTGAACATGAGACAACGAAGGTTGACGGAGTTAGTCCACGATTATGTGAATACGCTTCAGTACCATTCGGGTAAAGCAAACGTAGTTGCGGATGCTCTAAGCAGAAAACCAAGGTGCAAATTAGCGTGCTTGATGAGACAGGAACAAAGTTCAGTGGAAGCATTCAGTGCTTTGGATATTAGGACCAATGGGGAAAGGAGTGATGAGTTACTATTCAGCCTTGTGGCCAGACCATCCTTGTTGGATAGAATTGTTGAAGGACAGAAGTCAGATCCACGTCTACAGTTATTGGAAGCAGATGAAACTAAACCAGACTAGTCGGTACAGACTGATGGAGTGATCGGATTCAGAGGTAGACTATTTTTTCCAAGTGATGAGTCTGTTCGGAAGGAATTTTCGAAGAGGCACACAAATCCAGATATTCCATTCATCATGGTAGTACTAAGATGTACTGTGACTTGAGGAGAATATATTGGTGGTTCGTGATGAAAAGAGACATAACTGAGTTTGTAGCTAGATGCCTCACTTGCCAACAGGTTAAGATTGAACATATGAAGATGGCCGGATTGCTTCATCCATTGCCGATCTCGGAATGGAAATGGGAGCATGTAACTGTGGACTTCGTGGTAGTGCCTAAGTCCAAATCAAGAAGTGACTCAATCTAGGTGATTGTAAACATAATGATTAAGTCAGCTCAATTCTTCTCGGTGAGGATTATAGCTTCTAAAGACAAAATGGCACTACTGTATGTCAAGGAGATGGTAAGATTACATGGAGTGCCGGCTAGCATTGTATCAAACAAAGATACTAGATAAATGTCTGAATTTTGGGCGAGTTTGTAGAACGCATTGGGCACACAATTGGAATTCAGTACTGCCTTCCACCCACAGACTGATGGACAGACCGAACGGGTCAATCAGATACTTGAGGACATGCTTAGGGCTTGTGTAATGGATTTCAATGGAATTAGAGTGACCACCTTCCATTTGCTGAATTTTCTTACAATAGCAGTTATTAGTCGTGTATTGGTGTTGTACGATTTGAGGCATTGTACAGAAGGCCATGTAGGTTAACTGTCTATTGGAAAGACGTGGGTGAAAGTAGTGTCGTTGGGTAGAAGTCATCCAGAGACTACTGAGAAAGTGAAGCTGATTAGAGCGCGACTATTGGCAGCTCAGAGTCTTCAAAAAAGCTATGCAGGTCACAGGAGACAAGAGCTAGAATTTGAAATTGGTGATCATGTGTTTCTTAAGGTTTCACTGATGAAGGGAGTGATGAGGTTTGGTAAGAAAGGGAAACTTGCACCTAGATTTTTTGGACCATTTGAGGTATTGGAATGCTTAGGAGATGTTGCTTACCGTCTTGCGTTACCACTTCAGTTGGGTGCAATCCACAATGTCTTCCATGTATCGAATAAGGTAGTATGAGCCAGATCCATCACATGTGCTAGATTGGACTGAACTACCACTTAGAGAGGATGTGTCTTATGAAGAAACACTTGTGAGGATTATGGACCGAAAGGAACATATATTAAGAACGAAGACCATCCCACTTGTGAAGGTGCAGTGGAACCACCATGATGAAGCCGAAGCATTGTGGGAGCTGGAATCCGAGATTCATGAGCGATATCTAGCACTGTTTATGAATCAAGTTATGTACAATTTCGGGACGAAATTTCTTTAAGGGAGGTAGAGTGTAGTGACCCTGATCCCACTCTTTAATTGAATTACTAAATCCTGTTTAATCATCTCAATAGACCATAGGTATTAAGTGTAAGAGTATTGGCTGAATTGGACTATTTTACAATTTAAAAGAAATAGCGGGTAACTTATATAATTTGATGAATTTTAGGAGGTTTGGGCTTGGGCCCCAAAGGATAAATTGGACTAGGATATGGGCTGATTGTTTGGCCCATGTTTCTAAAGGTAAGGTCACGTTGGTCACTTCAACCAATTTGAATTCAGCTTTGTGTGAGAAGGAAAGTTCCCACTAACACACCCACCTTCCTAATAGGATCGTGTGTGAGAAACATTACCACTTTGGCATAAACAACCAAAAGAGAAAGGAGGAAAGAAGAAGGTTTCCGGTGTTGGATGAAGGAGGAAAAAGGAGAAAGAAGAAAAGGAGAAGGAAGAAGAAAGGCTAAGAAAGGAATAGGCTAGAGAAAGTGGTGAATTTCCTTGCTAGAGTTGATGAAAAAGTTTGGAAAAGAGGTAGGGATCTTCCAGAGTTTCTTATGGTAGTTATTTTTGTAGGATTATGATGACTTTTATGATTAAGCATCTAGATTTCTATTGTTTTTCATATTAATGTGTGATCAATCCATGCTTATGTTAATTTATATTCTTTGATATGATGATATGAGTTATATGCCTTGAATTATGAAATTTACGTTGGATCTAACATGTAAATCCTACTTTAAATCTTAGTTTTGCTATTAACATGATGGGTTGATGAATGGTAGTGTAATCTATGTTTTGTATGTGAAAAAGTGCAAAATTTAGGTTGTGTAAGGTTGAGCACGAAGCCCTATGAAAATTTGGGTTTTCTGGGCTGAAATAGACCGTCGGCATGTAGCTCGACAGCTACCGAGACCACCTGCCAAAAGCCCCAAATTCTATGGCCAAGCTACCAAGCTGAGCTACCGAGCACCTCGGCAGGTAGCTCGGTACTACCGCGCCCCATTAAGGGCCATTTTTGGTGGACATCTTGGTTTTAGTGATCTCGAGTTGTTTGTGGTGTTGATTTTTGTGCAAAAGGTGTTACCTACCCAGTTTATTGTATACCGTGACCAGGTAAGGTATGCCATGAGGTTTGCTAAGGTTTCTAGGGTGTCATAACATGTTATAAAGTATGTCGAGTGTTGTTAGAATGAATGAAAGTCTAAGCATGAGAATTGATTGAAATATGAACCTATGAATTACGAATGTGTGACATGAACTATGAATTGTTTGAGTGTGATGCTAGATGCATTCACTGGAAATAAATGTATTGAGAGTGATTCTAGATGAGTTCACTGGGTTATTGTGTGGGGTGGCTTTCTACCATGGGTATTATCCCCAAAAAGGAAAGAGGATGTTTTTTCTACCTTGGGTAGTATCCCCAAATAGGAAATGGAAAAAGGGGTGGCTTTCCACCATGGGACTTATCCCCAAAAATGAAAGAGGGTGGCATCTTCTACCTTGGGTCAAAATCCCCTTAAGGAAATGAATATTGTGATTTCTAGTACTTTTTAGATAAGATAGAGTAATGTCAGTGATTGAACACATTCCCAGGACAGAGTTTCCTAGAGGAGATGTGGGATTGAGTTCATGGTTATGCTTAGCCTAACACCCCTTGCATACACTGCATCACTTCATTTCATCATATGCATTGGATCATACCTCATATTGGATTGCATTCTGGTTGTGTGCTTGCTTCATCATCTGTGTGCTAATAGCATTCATCTGCATGTATTGCATTGAGTGATGTGTGATTATTGATTGATATTGGTGTACTGTATCATTGTGGATTGAAGTATGGTGTGTGATGTGTGACTACTATTAAGTTTTAGTGTGATCTTTGTATGTGATTGAATTGCATTTTGCAAATGGAACGATGATTGAAAAGGAGATCTGTTACTGTTTTGAAGGTGCCGTGAGAGTTGGTAGCGTTAGCTGTGGAAATGTATCATCGCAGAGTTCATGAGTACATGGTATCTATTTAGATTGTGTTTGTGTATGTGTTATGATAGAGTTCATGATGACATTTATATTTGCTTAAGATAAGCATGACTATGATTGTGATGGTGTATGTGAAATCATTGACATGACATTAAGGGAAATTGTGAATTGCATGAATTAACATGTCTCATTATATGATTATGAAAATAACTGTTGTAGTAGTTTGGATTTTTCCAATTGGACCTCCAAGCTCACCCCTATGTTGAAACAGATGAACCACTAGAGTAAGGATGGACTTGGGATGGAGGTTCCTAGCTACTCGGGATCTGAAGACTTTATGCACATGTTACTTTTGAACTTGGTTTATTTTCTTTGTTTTGACTCCACGTGGGTACGAATGTTGTAATCTTTTTTACTTTATGCTTGAATTTTACATTTGAAGGACCTAGTTAAAGGTGTAAATTTTATGAGACTTCCACTGTATTTAGTATGCTCTGTTAAACGACGGGCTACTTGCTTGGTTTGTTCACATCCATGGCTTGGATCCGAAGGTCATTCTGTTGGAAATCCTTGAGATTACATATCTCGGATTCGGGGCGTGACATTGAGTTCTACATCCCCAATTATTTTGTGGTGTGCGGTTTCTCAAGTGCACGAAATCGTAGCAAGTAATAAAGTGATGAAACAGAGTGTCGAACCCACAAGAAATTTTAGCTATTAAATACTTAAATTACTATCCTAATTTTTATTTGGACAATCGAAAAGTGAGTTGGGTTTTTAACTAGCACTTAAAATTAATAACTAAAAAAATAAAGGAATAAGGTTAAACAGTAGATCAAAATACTAAGGCGTTTGATTTCATCATAACCAATCCGAATTAATTCCTAAATACACATGCTATTGATAATTATAATCCAAATTGAAAGGGAAAATCCCTAACCTATCCAAGGGTCTCTCTTGAGCACCAATGAACTTACCTCCCTGCGATAGCCCACGATATCTCTATGTGAATTTAAAAGCAAGTAGGCACATTAAGATCTATGGACTTTCAAGCACAATTACACAAAGCTACATAAACCATGCCAATACCTCTATCAACATGCAGAATATGGTATTCTATCATAAGGAACTAAGGTTGTATATCTCCTCTCGGTCTCAATACAACTACCAAAGACAATTA
>JAUPMG010257063.1:0-21089 GCA_031762675.1 Pachysandra terminalis | reverse complement strand
ACATCACATTAGATTAATTAGTTTTAATTTGATTCCCTAGTAATTTTTAGGATAAAATCAACCACATAATCAATCTCATTTTACATAACCAATAGGAATTAATTTGATAATTTAGGAAGAATTACCACCGATCCTTGAGGTTCGGCACCCTCAAAATAGCTCTATCTGCAAAGATTCGTACTATTGCGAGTGGTTATTATTGACACATCAGTGATACATGGGTTTTATCCAAAATACCGACGAATTGAAGGTGTACTCACATAGATATGCTGATTTCCGTATTAGGTTTGATGCAGATCTCTATTTTCATGCATTTCTTCTTCCTCCCCAGGGTTTGGACGGAAATCCTTCTTCTCCCAATGATCGCTACGGTTTTCCTTCTTCTTTTGGTTTTAAAAAGTTTTTATATATATTTCTACTAACTTAATTAGGGTTAGGATTAATTTTGGATTTAGTTAGCCAAGACACACAAGGACTTAAGGTTGTGCTGGGTGGCATATAACCTAACTTAGGTCTAGTAATAAAGTCTCATAGAGTGTGTTATCCAAGGACCCTTATTCAGTACCCTATCCAATCACAACACTACTATAGGTTCACTTAAGCTTCCTATTGGTTTACACTTATAATTTTTTTTTTAAGTGGGAAGACACATTCTAACTAAGATTTAATCATAAAACTTAGGTTTTAATTTAGTCTATTCACTATCTTTATTAAGATTGGTCAATTTACCATATAACCCCCAATAGGTCAAACTACATTACCAAACTACCCTTTTAAATAATTTGTAGGTTCTTACATGGCGTCATAACGGCTTTTTGCTAGAAACTATCGCTCTCCCTTGTCTTCATCCTCCTGGTGGAAGTCGCTTGGGGTACAGATGGTCAAGTAGGAGGAGGAGTCTTCAGTTCCTCTTCGGCTGGTGTGAGGCTAGTGGCAATTGGCAGGGCAGGCAAGGCAATAGTTGTAGAGAAAAAGGAAAAGAGAACTTTAGTACAGATATACAAAAAAAATAAAAATAAATAATAAAGATCAAGTAGAAGAATGTTCTAAAGGAAAACAGTGTATACTAACTTAGCCTATGCCGGTGTGGTGACCCGGAACCTGAGAATTTAATAAAATAATTAAATTCAATATTTTTTATTGATAAGTCATCAAAATATATAAATAAAGAGGAGAAGAATGTACAACAGCTACAGTAGAGAAGACCTCTACTAGTGGCAACAACATAGAAAAAGAAAGGGCCAAGAGTCTGAAAAAAGAACTAGACCCATAAGCGTCGGCACTCGCAACCAAGACCCAAAAATAAAATCAAGGCCAGATCCAAATTCCTTGAGACCATAGAGGTCCTACTAGCACCTCTCCTCGCAAGATCATCCACCAACTGATCGGTCACCCTAGGTCCTGCGAGAACCGAAAAGATCCACCATCTAACCATTGACTTCACCAACCGAACCACATGAATGACCCTCCAGCTGCACGAATCAGGCCTCTTTAACAAGTCCACAAAAAGGGGCGTGCCGCACACAATCCCAATATCCAAAAAGCCCTGTCCTCGACCAAGCTTCAAACCAGTCACAAGAGCCACCATCTCTGTCCGCACAGCCTCAGTCAACACTACCGGACCAGAAAAAGCAAAAATAGGCTTATCATCCTGATCCCGAAACACGCCACCAATCCCCGATTCTCAAGACAAGGCAGGACAAAGAGCTGCAAAGGACATCTTCACCCAGCCAACTGGAAGAGGGGATGAGAGCAAATGGTGGGCCTGAGGCAGGCAAGCACAAGAAGAGACCGAATACCACTCACGCACAATAAACGATGCAGACAGACAAGAAAACTGGCCCCGCACCGAGGCCCAGGAGGCAACAGAGGACATGATCCCCTCAATAACACATGAGGGCGAAGACACAAGACCCTGAAAAATCCTCTGGTTACGCTCCCTCCACACGAACCACAACACAGCCTGAAAAACCATCAAAAACAGAATCTTTCCCCTCTCAGCAAGACTCGGAAAACTCCATTGCTAGAATAACTGTCAAATGCTCCCAGGAAACACCCACACCCTCCCGATCGACCGAATAAAGAAACACCAAATCTACTAGGTGAAAGGGCAATGAATGAAAATATGATCCAGGGACTCCTTCACCGCTCTGCACAAGAAGCACATGTTTGGAGAAAGGGCCATAAACCTCCTCCTACATTGGAGCAAATCCGCAGTGTTAATCCAATAAAGTAAAGCAATCCAAGTGAATGCTTTAACTCTGGGAGGGATAGGCGGGGACCATAAGGAACGAGTCGAAAAGGAAGTCGGAGGCCTATCCCGATCCAGAAGAAACTAGCTAAATAAAGAACGTCAAGAAAAGACACCTGTAGGATTAGGAGTCCAAATGCTCATGTCCCCCTATCAGAACCAACAAAAACCTCCTCGATAGCCGTGAACAAAGATCACAACTCAAAGCAACTCTACGAAGCAGGAGGTTCCAAACTCGGCCAGACTCAGACCAAGAAAGAACCTCGCAAGGCAAGGAAGACTGACAACTAGCGATCCTATAGATCCTCAGGAAATGTGAGCAAAAGGACTCGTCCCCAACCCAGAGGTCAATTCAGAAAAACACAGACGACCCATCCCCAACAGACCATCGAACCAACGACAAGAAAAAAGGGGACAACGCAACAATATATTTCCATGAACTGGCTGCATAAATCCATGTTGTCAGACTCATATCCCTACCATTCTGTTGAACACCATATTTACTTACAATAATCTTGCGCCACAAGTGTTCACGTTCAGTATTGAACCGCCAAAGCCACTTGGCAAGAAGAGAAGCATTTCTGGCCACAGTATTTCCCAGGTTCAAGCCTCCTTGCTCCCTCTCCAGAAAAACAGTGTCCCATCTAACCAAGTGGTCTCTTTTACCACCATTACCCTCCCACGAGAATGTACGTTGAACTTTCTCCATACGAGAAGACACCGCCCTAGGAATACGGAAGACCGACATATAATAAATCGAAAGATTGGCCAATGAGGCCTGAATAAGGGTAATTCTGCCTCCTAAAGACAAGTATTGCCTCTTTCACACAGTCACCCGCTTCTCAATCCACTCTACGACCAGATTCCAAAGGATAAAGACCTAGGGTTACTGCCTAGCAATAGACCGAGATATGACAGAGGCCACACACCAGTGCCACAACCTAAAACCCCTTCACACTCAGCCAGCATAGCCTCCTCGACGTGAATCCTTGAAATAGTTGACTTCTCCAAGTTAACCTTAATCCCGAAACCATCTCGAAGCATCTCAGTACACATTTGACTCCCCGAACCTATGACACCTCAGCATCTACAAAAATAATTTATCGTCTGCGAACTTGAGATGAGAAACCACAACCTCCTCCCTACACACCCGAAAACCTCTAATAATACCCCTCTGCTCAGCGACCTCCATAAACCAACTCAAAACATCCCCCACTAGAGAAAATAGAAACGGAGATAACGGATCGCCTTGTTTAAGACCCTTGGATGAAGATATAAAACCATGCACCCCTTCATTCACAAGGAAGGAGAATCCCACATTCCTAAGACAACCTGCAATCCACCTACGCCACCGCTCACCAAAACCTTTCCATTCAAGAATACGATCTAAGAAATCCCATTCAACCCTATCATACGCCTTCTCCATATCAACCTTAATGACCAAACCAGGTTTGACGTCTCTAAATCGCGGTAGCAACCAAGATACTATCAATTATCTGTCTATCCTTCACAAAGGCACTCTGTTTCTGAGAAACCCGAATCGGCAACCGCACCAATAATATCCTCAAAAGACTCAACATACTCATCCCCAATTTTAATCCTCTCCAAATTATTCCTGCTTCTTCTCTCATTTGCAACTTTATGGAAGAAACTGGTATTACCATTCCCCTCTTTCAACTAGGTAACCCTTGACTTCTGTTTCCAATGGATTTCTTCTAAGTTCAAAATCCCTGCCGGTTCTACCTTACTGGACTACCTTTCCTCCACCTCATTACTAGTCAACACCCTCTCTCCCTCCCCCTTATCGATCACCCCAATTCTATCCAAAAGACAGTTTTTCTTCAGCCGAATGTCTCCAAACACTTCCTTATTCCACACCTTAAGCTTCTCCTTTAACATCCTCATGGCCCTCATAAATTTAAACCCGTCCCATCCTTGAATACCCCTCGACACGTACCCCACCAAGATTGAATGGAAACCTGAAACTCTGGGTGAGAAAGCCATATGTTTTCAAACCTGAAGGGAGACGGCCCACGCGAACATATAGACGTACAAATCTGAATGGGCCAATGATCCGAGATAGTCCTAGTCATCAACCACTATTCATAGGAAAATGGGCATCCCATTCTACCGAGGCCAAGAATCTATCGAGACAACAACACAACGCCAGAGTTTTCTCATTCGTCCAAGTTAAGCTACCCCCTTGCAAAGGGTAATCCACCAATTCGCACTCCCTGAGAATAGACGACGACTTCCTCATACTTCTAGTAACCTGGACAGTCCCCCCACTCTTCTCACTGGCAAAACGGGTCACATAAAAATCTCCAATCAAGCACCACGCACCGGAAAATAGGGATCGAAGATGATGTATCTCAGCCCAAAAAATCGACCTATCTCTATATCTGTTCGGCTCGTAAATTGCGGAAAGAGCCCACTCAAAGTTATCTGCACAACTCCTAAACTTTAAAGATAGAGAATAAGTCCCTCTGAAAACCTCTCGTCCGAACACCGACTCCACGTCCCAAACAACTAGAATGCCTCCAGAGGTCCCCACCGATGACAAAAACACCCAACAATTGTTCCTATCATCCCACAAACTTCTGATCAATCTAGCGCTAACATCCTCTTTCGTCGTCTCGACCACGACCAGTATATCCTCTTTAGCCTTAAGACATAAATCCTTACCAGGCCCTCTTCTTCTCAACTCGACCAAGACCCCTAATGTTCCAACTAATGATTTTCATCGGATCCAACGACTCCTCCCGACTGTAGAGACTTAAAACAATTACCTGCATCCCCAACAGCCACCACACTACCATCCGGACCTCGAACTTGATCAATCACATACGACGCAAAACAAGACACACCCTCCCACTCACCGTCTTCACCGCCACACTCAACTGAGCGAACAGGTACTACAGTATCGTCAACCACCTCGACCTCCTCGGAAATACCCACTACCCTATCCTTTCCACACCCACTATGATTCTTACCACATTGTACACCCACTCCTGGCACCCCAACAAACTAAAAACTGTTCCACACTGGGCTTAGATGGTCGTCCAATACAAACAGACTTACCCACGAGTGCAAAATTATTGTTAGCACAATCAGGTATAAATACAGAAGGCAAAGAGTTTGTCTTACGGATCGAGGATCACGGCATACCTGAATCGGAAGGACCTGAAAAAGAGGAGGAAGGGAAAGAACTTTTTTTAAAATCACATCCCGCGCCAAGAAGAGAAAAGCATTCATCAATGTCCTTCCTATTTTTGGGGTCTAAACACGTAGGACCAACCCCACAAGAAGGCTTGGATAAGGCACCCAAATCCAAACAATTGCTTCTGACCTTTACAATAGACTCATCCCTAGGTATCGTCGCTGCGATATCACTGGCGTCACCAACAGCATTGCTGCCCACCTCGATCACAGTGGAACCGCCTCTACCAGCTTGGTTCTTCTGCGAGTAGACCTGCGAAACAGGTATGGCACACGGTATCACCACAACCCCGATAGCAACCCTCTCCTCCTTCAACGCCACCTCCGAATCGACCCCGCATCCAACTTTACCCCCATCAACAACCTTCTCCACAAAAGCAACATGAGCGGCTTGTCATCCGATTTTCTGTTTAGCAGGTCTAGTTGAACAGTAATGTGGTGTTTAAAAAGAGCCAAAACCTTAGAAGAGGACGAGCTACTTTGATCCAGCTTCTCCAAAATAAAATTAAAGTCAACTTGGTCCCTTACCGAAACTGGACGATCCAAGCCCTCCGCAGTGCCACGGGCTGAGCCATACCCAGACGACTCAGCAAAAGACTCACTAACCTTATTTGGCCCACCCGAACATGACCTCAAAGGGCCCGAAACAGGAGAAGACCCATCGCTCTTGTCCGCAACACCGTCTGACGAAAAATCCAAAATACTTCTACCACCCAGGGCCCTAGCCCGCAGCATTAAGTCACCGCGAGTTGGGCCCAATGACACAGGCCCACCACCATGGTCAGCACTTACGGCACTCGGTAATATCTTCTCCAACACGCCTCGTTGATAACTGATCAAAACTCACCTTTCCACTGTCAAAGCAATGTTTTCCTTGAAATGGAAAACAATTTGAATTCCTGCTGCAGCCCGTCATCTCTAATCCTTTCCCCTTTGATGTCTTACCCTGAACACCAACCCCGCAGATTGTCTGGTGCCACCTCAACTACGTCTTCACCACCCACCTCCACCACCTCTTCAACCTTGTCTCCCACATCGTCATGAACTAGCATACCCACAATATTGATAAAAACTTCAAACTAGGCACTGTGATCAAATAATCATAAAGAGCGAGGGATTCGGCATGCACGTTGTTCCCCAATAGCAAAACACAAACGCGAGAGAAAATTGTCATGATCGTCACCATCCACACTCTTAAGACCCCCAAGTAATCCGACAATAGCTTGGACCAACGACAATGACCGGAGATGCTCCAGCACCCCTGCTAGCTCCAAGATCCACCCGTCCTTGCAAACTAGGCCCACAGAAACCAGTGATGGATTTCGCCATGGTGGAGCCGACGCCGGAGAGATTTCGATTTTGATGGGACCCCTAGGTGAGATAATATCACACCGCGTGCCAGAATGAATGCAAGACGAAACACCACCCTGCCCACGGCCAAAAACCTGAGGACCATCTTTGAGCACTAACGACCAAGACCCCTCCAATGGCGGGAAGAAAAGCACCTTACCCCTCGCATTGTGGGCAGCCACCGAAACGACCAGCACGTCGCCCCGACTATTCCTTCTTAGCTCGATTGAAAGGGTCTGCTGACCATCGCAGGGAGAACCCAGCATCCCCATTCTAATCTGGTTCTCCCTAAGACCCTCCAACAACTTCCCTAGCCACACAATTTCATCCCACGATAACCAGAGCAAAGAACCCCCTTTGAATCTCGTTTTAACCACCCTTACGAGACTACAACTCGGCCACCTCACGGCTTCAAAGGTAAAACATTTCTTCTCCACACTGATCCTAATCTTCCCATTCACGCCACCCACCAGTCTACGATTTACAAATGTACCAGCATCCATGAACTTCAACAGAGCTCCATGATAACTCAGCGGAACTAAATCCTTTATGCTCGACGGTCTGCGACTAACCGGAGAAACAGGTGTGGAATTTACCACCGAGTTGAAAGTATCGATCACCTCATCCATGGAATAACCTGGTAGCAGCAGATCCTCCACCACCTTACGTATCCCTATTCTCTGCTGATTACACTCCCTGCCCTGCGTCTCTCCCCCCATCATCGTTGTATAAGCTTAGCTATTAACAATAAAAGTGTAGTTTTAAACTAACAAAGGACTGGTAACTTTAAGAATAGGAAGCTATGGCTAAAACTCTTCAGATGCAAGAATCAATGTGTAATTTAGAAAACAATCGGGTGGAAATTAAAATATAAGCTAACTTTGTTGGGCTTTAGGACCTAACCACGGATCTGGTCGTCTGGATCAATGAGAAGCTCTAAAAGGATTTAATTTAAGTAAAAGTAACAATAATTAGTAATTGTAACTTAAGAGGAACGTTAACAAATAGGATTAGAACCTAAGAAGCAGGATTCTTATGATGGGGTATTATTTCCTATCTTAAGGGAGCAATTCAAGTTCAAAATCGAATTAAGAAATAAGTGGGATTAGAGATTCATCAGAAAGAGGGAGAAATAAACCATTCGGTTAGAGGAGTATGAGAGGGAGAATAATCTGACATGAAGAGGGAAAAGAAATGAGAAGAAAGAGGGAAAAAGAAGAAAAGAAAGAAAGAGAAGAGAAAATAAGGAAGAAGCGAAAAGAATAAGAGAGAAGAGAAGGGAAGAGGAACGAAAGGAAAAGGAAATGGTGATCCTACGGATCCAAATATGCGGGATCTTGAAGTAAGGATTTTCCTTAGTTTCTACGGTAGTTATTTTTGTAGGATTATGATAACTCCTTAGGATGAGCATCTAGAATCCTCATTTTGCATGAACATATGCGATTAAACTATGTTTATATTGATATATGTGATTTGATATGATAACATGAACATATGTATTTTGAACGTTGAGATTTGTTTTAGATCCAACACATGAATCCATGTTTAGATGTTAGGTTTTGAGTATAACATGTTAGATTGATGAATGGTAGTATAATCCCTGATTTTTGTATGAGAAAAGTGTGAAATTAAGTTTGTGTAAAGTTGGGCACAAAGCCCTAGGAATTTCACTTAAATATGGGTTGAAATAGACCTTTGGCAGGTGCCGAGACCATCTGCTGAACTCTCAAAAGTTATGCCCCTTTGGCAGGTGCCGAGACCAGCTACTGAGCTCCTCGACAAGACCCTCAGTCCAACGAAGCCTACTACCGAGCTCCAATGTGACCCAATTTTGGTGGATAGCTTGGTTTTGGTATTTGTGTTGGGTGTGGTGTTGGTTTGTGTGCAATATGTGTGTGAAAGATTTTGTACAACAAAAGGTAATAATTACCCCAGTTTGTTGTATGTTATGACTAAGTATAGTGTGTTATGATGTATGATGAGGTTCCTAGAGAGTTATAACATGAAATAGGGTATATTGTGTGATGTTAGGATGAATGATAATCAAAGCATGAAAGCTTGAGCATTGTGAATTGTGATGTGTTTGTGAGTGATGCTAGATGCATTCACTAGTAATGAAGGTTAGAGAGTGACTCTAGATGAGTTCACTGTGTGATTGTGTGGATGGTGGATTTCTACCTTAGGTATCATCCCCTAAAAGGAAAGAAGGTGGATTTTCTACCTTGGGTATCATTCCCTAAAAGGAAAGAAGGTGGATTTTCTACCTTGGGTCAGAATCCCCTAAAATAAAAGGATAATGAGATTTCAATACTCTTTAAATGAGAGGGACATGATATGGCTGATTAAGCACATTCCTGGGACAGAGTTTCCTAAAGGAGATGTGAGATTGAACTTCATGCTTAGGCTTGGGCTAACACCCCTTCGCATTCATTGCATTATCTTATCTCTTCATAAGCATTGCATCAGAAGTCCATTTTGCATTTGCATTCTTGTTTGTGAGTTTTAGTTCATCATCTGTGTGTGTTCATGGTGTGATCATCTACATGATTTGCATTGATTGTAGTGTGAAGTGTAATTGTGGATTGAACTGTGGTGTGATGGGTGATGTGTCATTGCTACTTGAGTTATAGTGTGATCTGTGGTTTGCGATTGATTGTTGTGTGTCAATTCTATGCTAAGTGAAAAGGAGGACTGTTACTGTATAGAAGGAACCATGGGATATGGTAGCCTTGTGAGATGATGTGTATCATGATAGAGTTCATAAGGACATGGGTATCTATTCAGGTTGTGTTTGTGTATGTATCATGACAGAGTTCATGAGGACATTGACATTTGAATAAATTGAGCATGTTTATTACTGTAATGGTATATAAGTGAGTACAATGACATGAGAATGAGGTGAATTATGACTTGTAGATTCTATTATATAGTTGTGATGGTAATTAAATGAGTAGAATGACTTGATAGTACTCATATTGATTTCATAACCAAAATGATTACATGACTAAGTTTATAAGTGTTTGGTATGATTTGCATGAAATGGTATGATTTATCATATGATTATGAAGGTTGTTATTGTAGTTGCTTTGGACTTTTCCTATTGGACCTCCAAGCTCTCCCCTATGTTGAAACAAGTAAATCCCTAGAGTGATAATGGAACCAGGACAGAAAACATTAGAAGGATGTGAATAATACTGTGGGAACCATTAGAACTATGAGTTGTTGTTTGAATCTACGGATTTATTATTTTTATGTTTTGATCTCTAGTGGGCAGGAATAATGTAATCATTGATTTTGGTTGGATTTGTTTATAGTTATTGAATTATAGTTAAGGGTTTTTCATTTAATGAGACTTTCGCTGATTTTAGTTAAGCTCTATTGAACCATGGGTTGGTTTTTCTGGCTTGGCCGCATCCATGTTTGGATCCGAAGGTCATTCCCTTGGAAATCCTCGAGATTATATATCTCATATTTGGGGTGTGACAGATTGGTATCAGAGCTCTAGGTTTAAGTTACCTAGGGTAAAGAGAATCTAAGGATATAGTGAAATCCTAAGACGAGGACATGGACATGGACACATGGTAACCTAGGATCCACTTCTATGAATTGTGAGAAGTGTATTTTTCTTGTAAATTGTTGTATGGAGTGTTATTGTTTGATATGGTGTGTTCTCTATGCTTATTTGTGATATGTATGTATGTATATATGTATTTATGTATGTGTAGAAGTTTTTAACCTCATACTTAGAGACATATCAGCCTAGGAATTATACCATTGAATGTGTGTTGTGAGCTCCATGTGGATGGTTTGGAGAAATGTTTTAAGTTGACTATGTGATTTTGATGTAAAACTGTGAATTGTGTCTTGTACCTTCATATGAAGTAACCCTTGACGAGTGTGTTTGCTTAATGTGATCACCCCTGAGTCGAGCAAACCCTAGGTCGATCAGGTGGAAATGGAGTCGCCGCCATCCAATGAGTTCAGGTGTGAATGGTCACCCATAGGTTGATTGATTGATTACGAAATTGAACCGAAATTGATGAAAGTAAGCCGGTTTAACCAGATTCGAGTAAGGGGGCTTTTTGAGAGTCCGGGAAGGTGTTAGGCACCCGTTCTCTCCTGGTTTAAGAATTTTTGGCCAATTTAGATAAAACCTAAAAAATAAACAAAAATAATAAAAAAACAAATCTAGGAAAATCCTAAAAGTGATTCTAAAATCATTAAAATCTCTAAAAATCCTAAATGCATCAAAACCCTTAGAAAAATCTCAAAATGAAACAAAATGCATCTAAATGGATTAAAGTCTACTAAAACAACATAAAGTACTAAAATGCTAAAACATAAGAAAATCTGGAACTTCATACATACTAAAAATCTGAGGTTTCAATTGAAATAAGGAGGAAATGAATTCAGTTATCAATAACATACCGAACCCATTCGGATTAAGCAAAAATTTGAATGATCCATTCACAAGGAGATTTCCCAAATCAGCATGAACATGTTTAATCAAAAATGGAATAATCAACTTTAACCCGAACATGTATATGTTAGCATTGAAATGGGGTAAACAAACATGATAAAATAATTGAAATTTAAATCTAAAAGGAAATATACCTGTAACAACTCCTAAACCAACCTAACAGTCCTTTGCCTTGAGACTAGTTAGACTCGATTGAGAAACGACAATCCCCGAATGGTTGAATATAGAGGGAAATTAAGAGGAAAGAGAGATGGATAGCAGGGGTTCAGAATCTGTGAGGGCAGAGGTTAAAGAGAGTGACGTTGAAGAGAAAGAGAGTGGATGTTGATTGCTATTGATTGGAGAAAGGAGATGAGATGAAGAAATAAGAAAAAAAAAACAGAGGATTCGGTTGGAGGTGTTTGCTGCTATTAGAAGGTGGATTGAGTCTTACGGAAAGGAGAATACTGTAAGTCTGTGTGGTATTGAAATAGAGAGCAACAGGGGATTACAGATTGTGATGGTCTCAATGAAGAGAGACGAAGAGGTGGGGGTTTGCAGGTGGATTGTGTCACGACCCAAACTTAAGGTAATTCACATGGAACCCCTTAGGTTCGAACCGTGACCCTCACCCCAATCGAGATCGGGAGTGGCAGTCAACCAAAGAGCCAAACCATAGAGGTTTAAATAAAACTTAAAGGAAATTACCATTAATGAAAATAAGCAAAATATAACTAAGTTATTACATCCAAAACACTTAATGAAATAGCAGCGGAAAGGAAAATAATTACATCATATTTCTAAGTTTAAATCAAATCCCTAGTCTTATACATCATATCTAATCTAATAAAGAAACCAACAAATCTGACGGTAAAACTCTTAAGTAGAAAATAATCCACGCTTCATCAAATCCAACAATGTTCACAAAAAGGGTACGATTCACCATACTCTCCAACTAAATTACCTGAAATTGCGCAAAGGCGTCAGCTACACTTAGCCTAGTAAGTAAATCAATTAAAATACACTTTTAATTAGAATAGGGTCAATACCACCACCCAATGATACAACATAAAGAAGACAACAATAATATGTAATACACATGATCATATAATGATTAATGCAGTGCAATATGAATGCTGGTTCAGTTATTAATGAATGCAATGCATGCTCATGCAAAAATAAAGAAAGGGTTGATCACCAAGTATGATTCATGCAAAGACATATGATGTGCAACATGCATGCTGTTTGGCATTCGATTAGTGTATGTATCACATCTGATCTAAGTCCAATACCAAAGAATGTTCCACCGTAGTGAATTCATCCCCCTGTATATGGTAATGTGATAATTGGACTATTCTATGTGCGCATCATAGTTTCTAGGAGCTTCGACCTAGAGGTCACAAGCACCTCTGTTATTTTCAATCATAGGGAATATCTCAAGGGGCCACCTAGGTGTACTTCTCCTTTGTGATCCCTACATTAGACGATCTACTAGCAGAATTTCACTCGGCATACGTCACGTATTATGATATGTTTATCGAGATGAAAATATAATGGGGTATATTGGGATGGACAAATCCCTCAACCAATAAGAATTTTCCCTCCAGGACTTCCTCACCAAACACTCATATTTGATCAGAACTCCAACAAAAGTGAAGTCTAAAGGTAAAGTCTAGTACATGACCAGAATACGGTCATTAATACCAATAGGTTATGCTATGCATGTGTGGTGATAGTTCACATTAACTAATCATGAATTTACGTGTACAATTGTGTAATAATACTAAGTATTAAGATATCAAGTTCAAATCATGGTATAAGTCATCATGATAATCAAATTATGATTAATATATGATGCAAACATATACACTTATAAATCAGTTAATTCACCCATCAATTCATGTCATAAATCAGTCATATTAATCACACAACTTATAATATTCAATCAATAAATCAATACACCATAATTACTCAAGTAATAACCCAACCTGGGCTGACCGGCAGGCTGGCCAGCATGCCGGTTGGTCTGTCGGTAACCTAGGCAGGGTCAAAACACGACAGGGTTAAGGTTTAAGGCTGGCCGGCAGGCCAACCGGCACACCGGTTGGCCATCCGGTAGCCTAGACAGGGGCCAAATAAACTGGGTGCAGGGTTTAAGGCGGACCGGCACACCGGCTGGCCATCCGACAGCCTAGCCAGAGGCTTGGTTTTCCATAATTAACAGGGGTAGCCACCGATAGGCTGGCCGACACACCGGCAGGCTAGGCAGGGGCTTGTTTTCAAAGTCTCAAGCACACATGGCCACTGGCACGCCGGTTGGCCATCCGGTAGCCTACACAGTAAGTCAAAATACACTAAAAGGTATCCAGCATGGTTCCGACAGACTACCGGCACACTGGTAGGTCTGTTGGATCCAACCTGGGTGAACCAGCAAGCTAGCCGGCACGCTGGCGGGCTGCCGGTTTGCCTAGAAACAACAATTCAACTTGATTTTCATATGTTAACACATATTTAGCAATTTTCTTCAACAGAGACTTGCGTTTAAAATCAATTCTGAATAAAACCAAATCAAAATAATAATCAAACAATCACCTTACCTTTCTTAGATTGATTAAGCTTAGAAAACTTAGGTTTTATGAAAAATAGTTCATAATTTGAGTTTAAATTCGATGTGCTATATCATATTCAGAGAATATGGCATATCACCTAATCGAAATCAAAAATATAAAGTAATTGAAATTACTTACCTTGCTTGATGTGCTGAATCTTCCTCTTCTTCAACCCAGTTCAAGTCTGAACTGTTCTTCCACCACATTTCCAGCTCCAGCTATCAACCCAGATTTAGTTTAATAGTTTGGACGACCAAACTAGTGTTTATATAGCTTTTAATCTTGTCTCCTAGTTGTTCAAGAGTTAAAGTTAGTTTAGGATTAAGTTTGGTTTATAGCCATTAGATTAGATTAGTTAATTTGCAGCCTTTAGATGAGAGGTGTTCTAGTTCTAGTGAGTTAATGACTGTTATTATCTAACCTTATCCTAATTAGATTTGGTTCTTTCACTTTTAATCTTAACCTTTAGATTAGTCTAATTAATCCTAACCCTTGATTTTAAGTCTTCTAATTATATTAGGAACATTAATGGTTGTTTTAATCTTAGTCTAATGTCCTAGTTGTATTATAACTTGACCTTTAATTATCATATATTAGTTAGCACGAAAAGTACTAATTTAATTAACCTAATTGGGCTTAAGTTTAGGTGGGCTTTAATCTTATTGGGCTTAAGTCTAACTAATTAATTATTAGAACGAGGTCTTGTTTGGTTAGTTTTAGTTTAATCTATTAAATCAGTTTTCTTATTAAAGTTGTTTATTCTTTACTAATGACCTGTTGTTTATAACTTATAATTCAAATTATATAATATCTTATTAATCACCTTAGGTTAATTTAATTATAGCCACACATTATAACTTAAAGAGTTATGATTGTGTGTGAAGCACTTTAATTTCCTATAGTGCAGCCCACCAATCACAAGCAATCAAAGTCAAATATGTAACCACTTCTAAAATTTTAAATTAACCCTTATTTTAATTACATGCTAACTCCTATACTTTTATTAATTCAAATTAATCCTTATAAAAGTTCAGGTCATTACAGATTGGGGCTGAACCAGGGTCTGTTCTGCATTGGTTGTGATGGGAGAAGGTTGTTGTGAAGATGAACAGGGGATTTGGGTTTTGGGTGAGAGATGGATGGTTTCTGGGTTGGTTTCAATGGTTTGAAGAGTGTTGCATGTAATGAGGGAAAGAAGAACAGGGGAAAGAGGGAGTTGCAGGTTTTGAAAGATGAATAGAGGGTGATGGACGATGGTGTTCTGCGATGGGGTAGCAAGTGGATCGATGTTGCTGAACCGAGAGAAACGAGAATGGAGGATGAATGAGGTTGAGTTCGGTTGAGGTTTACTTGCAGATTTTCGTTTGAGTTTGGAGGGTGTAGAGATTGGAAGAAGAAGGATCAGAAGAGGGAAAGGGATATTACCGTGAGAATTGTTGGATTAGCACCAGAGGAGAGGATAAGAGGAGTGGTCGGAGAGGACGGCTAGAGGTGCGCGGCGGCAAGGAAATGGAGGAGGGTTGCAGATTCACACTGCTTGGGTTTGATGAGGTCGGTTGCGTCGGATTGCATATTCAGCTATGGATCAATTTGGTCTCGCCGGAAATGGTGTCATCGTCGGATAGCGGTGCCAGAGATTGAGAATGACACCGGAGTATTGCCGCCGCCGCCAGAGGAATGGGTTAAAAGGGATTAGGTTTTTTTTTTAGGGTTTCTCTTTTCTTCTCAAAGCTTGGAGAAGAAGAATCGGGTCCCTCAATCTGGATTGTCCCTGGCTTTTATAGCCAGGGATGAGGGGATTTTGAAAACAAAATTTTTTTGGGGGGGGTTTTACTAAAAACGAAAAGTGAATAAGACATAAAAGTTTAGAGGGGGATTTTTAAAGAATAGAAATTTTTGGGTTTATTTTGAAAGTAGAAATTTTATGTCACTTTCAGGCGGTTAGGAGATATTTGTGTGTGCCACCTCGCCTAAAATTGCCATATGGCAAATATTTTTGTGAAAATTCCAGAGATAAACTTTTGACCTCACGGACTCGGAATTCTACAATTTTACAGTCATTTCAAAGGTTTTAGCACGTAGAAATGAAATCCGATGTTAAAATTTTATATTGGCCTTCAAAAATGCCAGTTTTGACCAAATGGCTGCTAGGGGTATTTTGGTCACTTTCCCTAGGGTCATGAATCTGGCCAAAATGACACTCATCAAAAAGCAGTTTTAGTCCAAAATTCAAATTTGAGATCGAAATTAGACTTTGAATTGAGAATAGAGTAGATGAGAGGTAAAAGGGTATTTTGCTGAATTTTCAAGAGAATTTGCGCACATGATAGAAGAGGGTTTAGAGATGATTGGGGAATTGCCATTTTCTCAAACCGAGCCTACCGAGAGCTGCAAAACCTAGAGAACTGCACTTCAGTGCAAATTGGGGTGTTTACACTTAACATAAATTGTGTGAATACTGGTTATGACTGCTATAAATTGTGAATTTAGAGACCTTAGAGTTAATGAATTTTTGGGATGAGAATGTAAGAGCATGATAACCTAGGAATCACATTTGAGAACAGTATATCAATATGATTAGCCTGAACTGTGTAAATTCACTTAGAATAAGTATCAGTATTGTACCTTCTATAGACTGTGTGAATATGCCTGTATGGGAACCACTAAACTTTATATCAAGATACACATCAATCTAAGTACCATAATTAGGGAATGAAAATTTAGAATGCTAAGTGAGAATGAACAAGTAGATAGACATAGAATGAAGAAAGGAAATAGTCCATACAAAACAGGATAAATTCTAGTTTATAATTTAGACCCTGATACTGTCTAACATTAATAGAAAATTTTTGAGGGGTTACTAAAAGACAAGAATAAATGATAAAGAGATAAGAAACAATAAAAGGACCAACCTAATAATAAAATAAATTTTTATACTTAATAAATCAGGATTACTAGAGTTGTTATGATTTTTCATCAAACCCGTTGACTAAGCATACTTGTGAATTAAAACCCACTTTGAAATAAAATAATTTTATGAAATCTTGCTGGGAATAGTTCCACAAATTTTATAGAAAATTTTAAAAATTAAAATTTATTAATTCTGAACTCGGCAGGAACCTCGATCCCACCGAGCTTGCGGCCGAGCCAAGGCCGAGCTACATAAGTGGAAAATAAGCCCTAATTTCAATTTATGAGAAACCCTCCTTCTCGAACCTTCCCCCAAAAAGTATTCTAGGGTAAATCCAACTTCTCTAAGGCTATTCCAATTCCTCCAAGGATCAACTTCAAATGATTTCGAATCTTGGTAAGTTTCTTTCAAAATTTTCCATTGTGATCTTCATTTCTCCTTGAATCAAGAAAACCCCATGGCTAGAACCAAAACTGCACAAGATCCTTCCAAGAAGGCTAAAACTTCTAAGACTTCCACATCCAGAAGATCACAAGCCCCATCTTCTTCTTTGTCACATCACTCATCCAACCCAATGGGATGTGATTCTTCTCCATTGGAGAATGAACAAACCACTAGGGTTGAGACAACCCAAACCCCAGTGATAAATGAACCAGGGTCCAATGAGTATGCAGATAAAGAATTGATTGTGGAAAAAATAAGGGTGATTAAGCCCGACATGGTTAACTATGGTGTGGTGGAAGCCCTCCAAGTCATAGGATGGGAACCTCTCCTAGATTGGAATGGAACCGCAAATCCCTCCGTTGTCTTTGAGATTAGTCTCACATCACCAACATCGGCGTTGACTCCATGAGTATCACCTTGAACCTATACGGCACTACCAAACACCTCAACTCGCAATTGGTGTCTAGGATTATGCACCTAACCATGAACAACTCCCTTAGCACCATACCTGATATTAATGAGGAAAAGAAGATAAAAATTACCAAGGTTCTTTATGGCAAGAGAGCACAATGGAAAGCAGATAACTCCCTTAGTGCATCTAAGCTCTTACCCATCTACCGTATACTCCATAAGCTATTTGTGACCAACGTCTATCCCTGGTCCGGGAATATGACGGAACTCACTCCTCTTATGGTCTCTACTCTTCACATTGTGGCCATGGGCCAGAGACTTTGTCTCCCTTCCATGATCATCTCACATACCATTCATTACGTACGGAACAAGAGGATGGGTGTCATACCTTTTGCTTGCTTGATGTGTGTGGTTGGCAAGTATTGGGGTATTCCTTTGCATGACCCCAATTCAGGCATCACCACTCAACCTTTTGGGTGGGAAAATGTTCGAAAGATGGGATTGCCAAGGATAATCAGTTCCAGTCAGCGTCTCGGGAGATGGACTATTGTGGAAAAACTGATAGAGCAGCAGGAAGAAACACAGAGCACTCCTCCAGAGCACCACCTAGAAGCTTCCACTTCCTCTGCACCTCCTATGACCCAAGAAAGAACATGACTATGGATGCTCGGCTTGCAACCTTGGAGAAATCCAATTCTGAGCTGAAGGTCGAGGTGGGAAAGAGAAGACCGGAGATGTCTTAGCTTCCTGAGACCGTGGAGAAGGCATTCTAGTTCTCTCAGGATATGTTTGGGCGTGGCCGAACAACTGATGTTGTTCCAACTTCAATGCCTCCACCCCCATCTTTGCCGCCTTATGTGGGAGATACTCCCTAGATGATTTAGAATTTTTATTATTTTACTATAAGTTTCCTTTTTCTGTAGTAGCCATCTGCGCAATGAAAAGAACTCCTTTAGGAACTTATTTTACGATTTAGTGATGTATATGCTAGGGTAACAATTGACTGGTCTAATCTTGATGTTTTCACTTTATCCTTTGGAATGAAATGAAAGTTTACATTAGAATTACTATGTATGGTTAAAATGCAGTGCATACCATGTCTCTAAACCTTAGTACTACCTAATTGTAAATTTAGAAGTAAGATTGACTGGATTAGTCAATAGAATTAAATTTCAAGGGCGAAATATCCTTTAAGAGGGGGGAGATTGTAGTGACCCAGAACCAAAGAATTTAATAAAACAATTAAATTCAATATTAGAAGAATTTAACTACCTAGAAATACAAATTTAGTCATTTAAGAATACAAGTGTACTTTTAAACTACCAATGGACTGGTAAATTTAAGAATAGGAAGCTATGGTTAAAATACTTTAGAAGTAAGGACCAATGCGTAATTTAGAAAAGAATAGGGTGGAAATTAAAAATGAGCTAACTTAGTTGGGCTTTAGGACCTAATCACGAACCTGGTCGTTTGTCCCAATGAGAAGCTCTAAAAGGATTTAATTTAAGTAAGAGTAACAGTAATTAGTAACTGTAAGTTAGAAGGACCTATGGTTAAAATACTTTAGAAGTAAGGATCAATGCGTAATTTAGAAAAGAATAGGGTGGAAATTAAAATATAAGCTAACTTAGTTGGGCTTTAGGACCTAATCACGGATCTAGTCGTTTGGCCCAATGAGAAGTTCTAAAAAGGATTTAATTTAATTAAGAGTAACAGTAACTAGTAACTGTAAGTTAGGAGGAAGGGTAACAAATAGGATTAGAACCAAACAAGCAGGATACTTATGATGGGGGATTATTTCCTATCTTAAGGGAGGAATTCAAATTCAAATCTAAATTAAGAAATGTAAGGGATTAGAGATTCGTCAGAAATAGGGGGAAATAAACCATTTGGTTAAAGGAGTAGGAGCGGGAGAAGAATCTGATAAGAAGAGGGAAAAAGAAATGAGAAGAACGAGGGGAAAAGAAGAAAAGAAAGAAAGAGAAGAGAAGAGAAGAGAAGAAAAAAGTATTATAGGAAGAAGGAAAATGCGAAAAGAAAAAAAGAGAAGAGAAAAGAAGAGGAACAAAAGGAAAAACCCAATGGTGATCCTACGGATCCAAATCTGAGGGATCTTAAGGTAGATATTTTTCATAGTTTCTACGATAGTTATTTTCGTAGGATTATGATAACTGTCGCGCCCCAAATCCGAGTATGGGAATCTCGTGGATCTCATAGGGTTTGACCTTCGGATCCACTCCATGGATACGGATACCAAACATCACATACTTAACCAATCACCAGGTTAATCAGAGCATTTCTATTAACAACAGCGGAAGTCTATAAAAGTTAAAAAAACATAACGAGTACATACATCTCATTACTCCCAGTGTCTGAAATAACCAAACTATTAAAGTTATTACAACATAACTGCCCACTAGTCAAAACAAAAGTAAACGAGTTCATATCACTACTCAGCATCCCAGTCCTCCAGTACATCTGCCTTAGTCAATAATAGTACCTGTAAAATAATAGGGGTGAGCTGGGAAGCTCAATAGGTGATTCCTTTTTGCCTTTTCCTCTTCTTCTTCTCCTACTTCCATTCCTTAGAATTTTCCAGCCAAAACTCTCTTCTCTTCTTTCCTCTTGGTGGTTCCTTCCCTTTCTCACACCTTGTACGAGTAGTGGAGTTAGTGGGTCTATCCCACCTCCTACAAATTCAAATTTGAAGGAAATGTCTCAATTGTCCTTACCTCTTATTTGTGGGCCAAACGACCAGCCCATTCTCTTTATGGTTCATACGTTTGGGTCCAAGCCCAATACTCCTGAATTAATCAAATAACAAAGTTAACCCCATAGTCATGATTAATTACAATTTAGAACCTAGTTAGAAATTACATATCAATAATTTCTAGGCTCAATAAAGAAATTAAGTGAGGGTGACTACAATAACTCCATAGGAAGAGCATCTAGATTCCTAATTTTGAATGAAAATATGTGATTGAACTATGTTTATATTGATATATGTGCTTTAATATGAGAACATGAACATATGTGTTTTAAATCTTGAGATTTGAGCTAGATCTAACATGTGAATCCATGTTTAGATGTTAGGTTTTGAGTATAACATGTTTGATTGATGAGTGGTAGTATAATCTCAAATTTTTGTAAGAGAAAAATATGAAATTAAGTTTGTGTGAAGTTGGGCACGAAACCCTGGGAATTTCAATGAAATCTAGGTTGAAATAGACCTTCGGTAGGTACCTCGGCAGGTGCCGAGCTCATCTGCCGAACTCCCCAAAGTTATGCTGTCACGCCCCGGATCCCGGTGACTCAGATCCCAATGTGGGATGGCACGAATCACGAGGTATGACCTTCAGGATCTATTGCTAGACCGCGGATCGTATATCATAACCACTAAAATTAATAACAACTCACATGTGATCTTAACAAATC
>JAUPMG010257054.1:0-35777 GCA_031762675.1 Pachysandra terminalis | reverse complement strand
CTCTAGTTTCCTATTGTGCAACCCACCAATCACAAACAGTCTAAGTCAAACAAGTAACCACTTACTAAAATTTTAAATTACCCCTATATCTATAATTAATTACGAATCAATCCCTATAAAAGTTCAGGTTATTACACTTGTAGGACATTTCTTAGATAAGAAATTACCCTTTTCTGCTGTCAAAACCATTGCCAAAAAAGTTTGGGGTAAATGGGGAGCAATTAATGTTTCAATAAATGATCTTGGCTTCTTTTTCTTTTGATTCGGCTCACCTGAGATGAGGAAGAAAATTCTAGAGGCTGGTCCTTGGTTTTTTGCTAGTAAACTTCTAATTTTGAGGGAATGAAAACCTAAGATAGTCTTGTCCAGGGATAGTCTGTGTACTGTTCCAATATGGATCAAACTTTACTCTGTCCCTTTAGACTACTGGACTCCATATGGGTTAAGTTATGTTTCAAGTGCTATTGGATTACCACTGTATCAAGATGATGCTACCCTTAATTGCTCGAGACTTGATTATGCTAGGGTTTGTGTTGAGATTACCAATGAGTCCAATCTACCAAATACTATTGAACTGAACATTGCCGAAGAGGAGGATGAGGAGGAGATTGTCTACATAAGGGCAGAATACGATTGGAAGCCCCATGTTTGTGAGAAATGTAAAAATTTTGGGCATCTCTTTAAGAACTGCATTAATGGTAAAAAGGCTGAGAAGAAATGGGTTCCTACTGGAAAATCTGTGGAGAATACTGAGAATGGACAAATAAATGCACTTAATACAAATGATAATGCTGCTATTGACTTAGTGGTAGATTTTGTTACTGAGCCTAATGTGATTCCTCCTGCTAATGTGAATCCTCCTGTCACTATTTTGGCTCAAGAGATTACTCACCCAGCTGAGGAACATCATGGTGTGTTCCTCAACAAGCTTCTAAGGTTACTCAGATTGTGGCCTTGGTGGAGCAACTACCTAATGATATGCAAGTTTTTCCTAGTGTTGGCACCATTGGTGGCAAACAAAAGAAACTTCAAGTTAACCTCTCAGGTTCTGGTGATAAATCTAATAGAGAAAAGAAGACTAATAACAGATTTGAGGAGCTGAATCTGCTGAAAGACAATGATGACTCTATCATCTTCTCTGTTGATAATCATGGTACTTCCTCTATAATAGAGGCTGACTTCTCTCCAAGCAAGAACCTAAATTATCAAATTAGGATGCTGGAACATTAGGGGCCTTAATGACCCTATCAAACAAGCTGAGGTGATAACAATGATAAACCAATATAAACTTAGCTTGAGTGGTTTAGTTGAGACAAAAGTTAACTACATGAAAGCATTGGATATTGCTCTAAAGCTAGCTCCGAGTTGGGAATTCAAGTTCAACTGCAACTACTCTCACAGGGGTAGGATTTGGATTGGTTGGAACAGTAATGACCTAACCTTTGATATTCTTCAGTCTTCGGATCAAATTATTCATGGCAAGGTAACTTATTACATGATCATTCTCAATTCTATTTGTCCCTTATTTATGGTGACGATGATAGAAACATAAGATCACACCTGTGGAGAGATCTTAACATTTTTAACTCTAATGCCCCTTGGCTGCTTATGGGAGACTTTAATGTGGTTCGATTTGCTCATGGGAAATCTGGGGGAAGACCTATCAACTCTCAAGTTGTCAATGACTTTAATTGCTTCATTGACCATAATAATCTCATGTGCAAGTTGTTCTTTTACCTGGAATAATAGATCTTCTGACAATAGAATTCAATCTAATTTGGATAGAGCCCTTATCAATGTTCCTTGGATCCATAATTTAAATAGTTATGAAGCAAAGTTTCTCCCTCCAGGTATTTGTGACCATTCCCCCATCTTGGTTAGTATTGGCGAGGATCATCCTAAAGGTAAAACCCCATTCAATTTTTTTAACAACTGGGTTAAGCATCCAGATTTCCCTCATGTTGTGAATGAGGTGTGGAACACTGAGATCAATGGTACACATATGTTCAGACTTGTGTCTAAACTGAAGCTTTTGAAGAACAAATTGAGAAGTTGGAGCCGAGCTGGGTTTTCTAATTTGTATAACAGGATCATTGCCACCCGTGAGGAGCTTCACCAGATCCAGTTAGCCCTTTGCTTGGATGTTGGGAACCTCTAGCTGACGAGAGAATAAAGCTTCTTTGTTCTATGCTTTGCTTAGAGCAAATGAATCACGACTTAGACAAAAATCTAGAATTAAATGGCTCAAAGAGGGGGACAACAACTCAAATTTTTTTCCACAAATCTATCATGGTTCGCAAAGTTCACAACAGAATCTTGAGTATTAATGATGATAATGGCAATCTTCTGATTGACCAGCCTCTTATTGCCAAGTGCTTGGAGAATAACATGAAAAACACCCTCAGCTCTGCTATTTCTGATAGAACATGCCCCGATTCGAATAAGATCATTGAACGCCTCAAGACCAAGAGTTTGGTGAAATTTGATAGAATCGGAGCATATCTATCAGAAATAGCAGAGCTGAGGGTGTTTTTCATGTTATTCTCCAAGCACTTGGCAATAAAAGGCTGGTCAGTCAGAAGATTGCCATTATCATCATTAATACTCAAGATTCTGTTGTGATTTCATTTCTACTGGCAGGCTTCTTAAAGAGGTAAACCACACTATCATCAGTTTGATTCCTAAATGTTCAAATCCTTCCTCTGCTGGTGATTTTCGTCCGATTTCCTGTTGCACTTTGATTTACAATTGTCTTTCTAAACTCCTTGCTAATAGACTCAAAAAGAATTTGGATCCTCTCATTGGTTCATACCATTCTGCTTTTTATTCTGGGGAGATCTATATCTGATAACATCCAACTAACTCATGAGTTAGTTCATGATTATCACCTCACTGGTGGTCAACCCAGATGTGCTTTCAAACTTGATCTTATGAAAGTGTATGATCATGTCCATTGGAACTCCATTGATTTTGTTTTGTCTCAATGGAACTTCCCCCTTAAATTTAGAAAATGGATCTGGGAAATTATCTCTTCCACATCTTTCTCCTTGTCCTTCAATGGAAGTCTAGTTGGCTTCTGCAAAGGTAGTAGAGGGCTGAGACAGGGTGATCCTATCTCTCCCTATCTATTTAGTATTGTTATGGAAAGTTTGGCTACATCCATCAATCACTATACCTCCCAGCCTCTCTTTCAATTTCATCAGCACTGCTCTGTTAACAAGATTGTCCAAGTCTCTTTTGTTGATGATCTTTTTATCTTTTGTCATGGTGATATTATATCTACTATTCAAATATTCAAAGCTGACACAAATTTTTGCTTACAGGTCAACCAAAGTAAGAGCAGAATCTTCTTTTCTGCTATGGATAGTACTATTTGCACCAACATTACACAGTTGTGGAACATTTCTGAAGGTCATCTTCCTATTACTTATTTGGGAGTTCATGTCATCTCGTCTAGACTCTCTGCAAGCCAATGTGTTCCTCTTATTCACAAGATCATGTTAAAGACCCAGAGCTGGAAATTCAAGCACCTCTCTTATGCTGGAAGACTCCAACTAATCAAGGTTGTTCTGTTTGGTATCCAAATCCATTGGTGTTCTAACTTTATCCTTCCACAGAAGATCATCAAACTTTTGAATCAAGTGTGTTATATATTTCTTTGGGATGGTGGTGGAGAAAAGAAGAGAATTTGTACTGTGGCTTGGAAAGATATCTGTGCTTCTAAAAAGGAAGGTGGGGTTGGACTGTTCAACATTAAGGCTTGGAACCAATGTGCCATTCTCAAATTTCTTTAGCAAATTGTGAGTGATAAGAACTCACTATGGGTCAAATGGATCCACTCTTACTACATCAAGGACAAAAACTTTTGGTCTCTCAAGGTCCCCCAAAAATGCAGTTGGTCTTGGAGGAAAATCTTTAATGCTAGGAAGTTGGCTCGTACCCTCATGGCATACACTGTCAACAATGGGAAGAGCACCTGGTTTTGGTGGGATATGTGGCATCCATTAAGTCCCCTTATTGATCACATTACTCCTTGGGCTATCTACAACAATAGACTTCACATGAATGATAGGGTTGAGAAATTTATTTGCGATGGTAATTGGATTTACGTACCTTCGAATGATAAGGTTTTTACTGTTATCTGGAACTCTCTCCCTAGTATCGGTAATCCAAGTTCTGACGATCACATCAAGTGGCTCCCTTCTAAGTCTGGTGACTTCATTATGAGAGATGCCTGGGTTGCTTCAAGGACTAAACTTCATACTGTTCCTTGGCATGATATAACCTGGTTTTCTGGTCACATTCCTAAACATGGTTTAATTCTTTGGCTTGCTGCTCGAGATGCACTTCTTACTCAAGATAAGTTGCTAAAGTGGGGTGTGATTCATAATGTGAATTGTTGCTTCTATCATAATGTTGTGGAGACTATTGAACACCTCTTCTTCCAATGTCCCCGTACTAATTGGATTTAGAAGCAAGTTTTACTGAAATCTGGTTTGGTTAGGGATTGTCTCCCTTGGACTACGGAACTGATCTGGTGCTGCAACAATTTCAAGGGTAGTAACTGTTTGGACTACATCAAAAGGCTCGATGTAGTTGCTAATATCTATGGTATTTGGCAAGAGAGGAACTCAAGAATTTTCAAACATACTATCTCCCTTGCACTCTTTACTGTTCAACAGATTTGTACTAGTGTGCAATTTACTGTGTCCCATAAAGACATGGGCATGAAGTTTCAAAACATATACGCCATTGCTGACTGGACTATATTCTAGAACCCAAATGATTCCTTCTTCCAAGCTGTAGCTTCTGGTTTGGTATTTGTGGTTGTTTGTAGCCCTTTGATCCTATATGAGGATCTCTTTGTACATTCTTCTTTCCTTTTTAATACAAAACTTACCTTCCAAAAAAAAAAAGGTAAGATAAATAAACAATTCTTTATAATGCATGGACACATGTACAAATTCTCAAATTTAATTGATGAATAAATAATATTGATATGTAATTAACAAAATGCATACTGTAATATAACTCTATAAAACAATAATAACTATGAGTATAAAAACTTATCAATTTGTGGACTGAGGCATGTAGTCTCTATCCTTTATACCGATATCACTCCTTATCAGATTATATCCTTAGTGTTTGCGTTGATGATGACCGGTGTTCAGGATTCAACAGTCTTTGACCTCCAAAGGTCCCAAGTGAAAAACCTTTAACATGAATATCTTCGGCTTCAAAGACAACTTGAAACCAATTGAGCATAGAAATCACGTGTCTAGTGGTTAAAGGAGAGAGATTTGAATATGAAGTTTTTTCACCGATCCATCCTGGTTAAAAGAAAAAAGAAATCTGATCTTGACTAGCAAAGATGACCATAATGTGGAATTTACCAAGATGGAACAGATAGAGAAAACCTTTTTGGATTACTTTAATAACCCATTCACCGACCGCAGCATTGAGGACCAATTTACTTTGCTAGAACACATCCAAGCCTCTGTGTCTTCACAAGACAATAGCTCACTCCTCCTTCCAGTCTCAGATGAGTAAATCTAGACGGTTGTGAATCAATTGGGGGAACTAAAAAGTCCTGGCCCTAATGGATTTCAAGGGTATTTTACAAAAATTTATGGGGTATCGTTGGAAAAATATCTGTGATATGATTAAGGAATTCTTTCTCATAGGTTTCTTTCCCAACGACCTCAATCACACCTTTATCACCCTTATCCCTAAGATTGATAACCCCCGAAGTGTAAGTGATTACCGCCCGATTAGTCTCTGCAACTTCGCTTATAGAATCACATTTCATATTATTGTTAATCAAATGAGACTTATCCTTTGCAAGGTTGCCGGGTCGCCCCAAAGTGCTTTCCTCCCTAATTCGATACGTGACAACATTTTGGTCGCACATGAGTGCTTTCATACTATGAAGCAAAAAAAGAAAGGGAAGCGTGGATTGCGTCCTCAAGCTTGACTTTAGCAAGGCCTATGATAGGCTTGCTTGGGGTTTTCTGGACTGCACCCTTCGTGCTATAGATTTTCACCCCAGTTGGGTTCAATGCATCATGTACTGTGTTACCACAGTCTCCTACAGTGTGCTGATCAATGGCAGCCCCATTGCTTTTATTAAACCTCAATGTGGGCTCCGGCAGGGGGACCCCCTGTCCCCTACGTGTTCATCCTTTGCTAACAGGATCTTTCCTATGCCCTTGACCGTGCCGAACCTCTTCATCACATTCTTGGCATTAAGATTAGTAGGTATGCTAGTTCGATCACACATCTTATGTATGTCGATGACTTACTAACCTTCGGTAGATCTGGCCAAAAGGAATGTGATGAAATTAACAACATTATCAAGGTCTATTGTGGTAGGGCTGGACAAATTCTTAACAAAGATAAATCGACCCCTCCACACAAGTCCTAACATTGTGGGTCAAGAGAAACCACTTATCATCAGGTCCTTTGGCATACAGTGGAAACAAAACATATTGAGCTACCTTGGTGTGCCTGTTTGTGGGGGTAAGCCTTCAAAATAACGCTTTCATTGAGTTAATGGCCAGAATAAACCGCAGACTTGCTGGTTGGAAAGCCCGCCTGCTTAATCAGGCAGGCCTCAGCATGCTTATTAATGCTTCTCTTGCGGGCCTCCCTTAGCACCAGATGGCCTGCTTGAAGCTCCCTGCGTCTATACTTCATGACATTGATTTTGCTGCTAGGGAGTTTTTATGGTATGATAATGAAAAGCAGAAACACACACACACACACACACACACACACACCATTGGGTGGAATCGTGTGTGTGTCTCCAAAAAAGTGGGTGGCTTGAATATCAAATTGCCACGCATTTTCAACGAAGCCCTGATTCTTAAATGGGCCTGGACTATGATCTCCGATTCCCAATCGCTATGGGGACAATTAGTCAAACAGAAATACTTTAGAGACAGAATTTTTTGGCAGACCCCAGTTAAGAATTCTGATTCTCATTTTTGGAAAGAGATTAGCAAATTAAAACCTAGGTTGCTGGGTGGTCTTGGTTGGCAAATCACAAAGTATTGACATTATCATCTCAGACAGCAGCTGATTGCCTTCAATTCTTGGCCAAGGCAATGTAAGTACCCCACTGAATTCCATAATCTTAACGTTTTTTCTTTGATTGACCAGTAGACCGGATCATGGAACCTTGCTCTACTTGAACAGATTTGGGATGAGGATACTGTTAACTCTATACTTGCAATCTCGGTGAATATGAACTTAAGCAAAGACAAACAAGTATGGAATCACACTGCTTCGGGTAAATTCATAGTCTCTTTAATCTATAATATGTTTATATATGAAGGTACGTCTTCTACAACTCTTGACAACTTTTGGCTTCGCCTTTGGCATATTCCTTGTCCCCAAAAATTGAAGTTCTTTATATGGAAAGCATGCCATAACAGACTAATCACCAATGATTTCATTGTTAAATTTGGCTTTTCTACCTCCAATTACTAGCTTTGTAATTGATTTTTAGAAACCAGCCACCACCTCTTTAGAGAATATCATTTTTCTCGTGTGCTCTGGTTCTGTACTGCTGGCGGCCTGCTTGACATCAACACTTGCCTCAAAGAACACCTCCGATCTGCCATGAAGGGACACCAAATGCATATCCCAGAACACATACTCCATCTCCCGGCTGCCATTACTAACTTTGCTTGGACGGTTTGGAACTCAACGAACAAGCTTTTGTTCGAAGGAACAATTCCTGGTATTTCGGACGCATCCAAAAGCTTTCAGCTTCTCCAAGATGACACAGACAAAATTCTTAATGGTGAGTCCTCTGGTAAACCCAAGAGTTTAGTTACTATATTCGTTGGTTCCTCCCACTTGTAGATTGGGTCAAACTTAACTTTGATGGCACGTCTAAAGGCGTTGCTGGTTCAGCTGGTGCCGATGGTCTCTGCAGAGACGAAAACGGGAACTTCATTTGCGGATTTGCTCAGAAAATTGGAAACGGGAGCGCACTGTTAGTTGAAATGTATTCATGCCTTGAAGGCATTTTGATGGCACACCACCACAAGTTCTGAAGAATCATTATTGAGGGCGACTTGACGGTAATTATTCATCTCTTGAATAAGACATCTGCAGACCTTTCGTGGACTATTGAAGGATCAATTCTACATGTCAGGGAGATCATTTCAAAAGTCGAAGAAGTTCAAATCCTACATGTTCATAAAGAGGCGAATCAAGCGATGGACTTTTTGGCAAACCTGGCTTTAATCGAAGGTTCTTGTTACTGGATTAACTCTCCTCCGTTGGGGTTGTTGAATGTTCTGAAAGATGATGCGATGGGAAGGCATACTGCAAGGGACTTCCCATCTTGACTGTTTCTCTACTTATTTCCGTCTTTTATGAGTTTTACCAAAAAACATGAGCTGATGTTCATGAGGACACCAACCTAAAACAAAGCCAAACAATGCTCCTTACACCATTGACAACCATCCCATTTACTTATAAAATATGGGTGAATGGCAACGGGCTGGTTGAGCCAAACTCGAGCTAATCTCACAGGTTATCAAACCCTAACCAAATTGCCATCCCTACCCATGAGTCAACTTGTAAAGTCCAAATGAAAGCAAATCACAAGACAAAATTCAATGGAAGGAAATAAGAAAACTTTATATTAATAAATAACAATGTGTTTACAAGCATACAAAACTAGCCTAATGTGCTAGAGAGGAAGGTTGCATAACAGTGGTGCCCTGTGCAAACCTACTCGATTAGTTCCATCACCCCCTCTATAAGGTGGATGTTAAGCATTTACCCCTGTGCCAGGAGGAAACCTAAAATCTATATCCATAATACCCCCATTGTACAGACTCAATATGGTACACCAAGGGTTCGTAAAAATGTCAAGACCATGCAAACATTACTGGATGAATGACTATGACTCTTGACACCAGGCATGGCCAGTACTTCCCTAATATGGATAAATCTCTTTACTTTCAGGTTTGGGATATTTTAAGTTATTTTTGGTAGTTTTATGCGTGCCCCACGACGCTTGGACAAAAGCTGCTATTCTTGTTAATTCATTTAGCAAAACTGCTAATAACACACGTCGAGATATAGGTTCGACCCAAAATGATTAAAATCCACATATATAACTTATGTTACTTGCATTCACATAAATAATCACATTAGATCGATGGACGGACCGATAATGCCACATAAACTGTCTTGTGTGGGGACAGCGCAATCCATGTCATGCTATGCTGTGTCATTCTTAGGTATGACTTAATTGTAAACTCCATGATATGCATTTTCAGCACGATACATCCTCAACTTGAGTGCAGATCAGGTACAGGTGGCTTAGTTGTTCGGGTGATTGCAGGCGGCACCCTATTGGCCCACCTCATTCAACTCTATGTGTACAAGTAATTGTAGACTATAGTGTATCTATAAAAAAAAATTTAGACTAAAATGTGTTTCTAAAATTTGTGGTCTACCTACTTCAGTTGATGATGAATGGAAAGCCATAAGAATCACATTATCAGGAAACAAATCGTCTGTGGTCATTCATGTGACCAACCCTATGGTATGGCCTCTGATTGGTTTAGAAAACGACTCCAATTGTATTATGCTTGGTTTTCACCCAATCATAATCCATAACACAGGGTTAGCTACAGGAATGCCCACATAGGATTTTCGTCCAACATGCATACGTCGTGGAACTTTCCTTGAAAACCTAATCCAGCTTGGGGAAACACACCGACACCGACTTCGACTTTGTTTCAGTGGTTTGAATTATTATGACCGTTTGATCTAAAAAATGCCAGCGGATTGAATCTTGAGGATGCTGGTGCTCAGAAATGACCTTAGGTGGGACCCAGCCCACCCTGCCAACCCTCCATTTCAACGTAATTTTCAAGAAAAGAAAAAAAAAACAAAATTAATTTTTCAACCTCTCTTACTCTCTCTTTCCCTCTTTCAGTTTCAACTCTCGACTTTCAATCGATGCCGTCGTCGTCAATACTCCACCACACACACAAACCCAACAGCCTAGCCACCGGCAAAGACTTGTCAACATGGAATCTCAGTTCGCCGGAAATCCATTTTCCGGCCGATTTTCTGGAAGAACCGACTTCGATCATATGCCGGAAACCCCTAACCGCGGGTCTCACCACCGGCGTGCCCACTCCGAGACCGTCTTCCGATTCCCTGATGACTTCCTCTTGGACGCCGACGTTGATTTCAATCTCACGTCCTTGGATATCCCTTCGATGTCCGAAGAAAACGACTCTTGTCGCAACGGCAGGGTCCCGATGACCGTTGATTCGGGGAAGTCGGAGGAATCCAATGGTGAGAGAGGGAACGGGAAATTGGGGGGAATTAATCATTTCAGGAGTTTATCTGTGGACGCTGATTTCTTCGAGGGTCTAGGGTTTCAGTCATCGGGCGTTGGTGGTGGGGGGGAGGGGGAGAAATTTGGCGGGAAAGCAATTCCAGAGAAGAAGATGCACAGACATAGTAATTCAATGGATGGATCTTCGTCTTCTTTTGAGGCGGAGTCGATGATGGACAGTGCGAAGAAGGTGATGGCACCGGATAAGCTTGCAGAGCTGGCTTTGATCGATCCAAAGAGGGCTAAAAGGTTTGGTCTTTTATCCTTTTGGCGTTTCTACTGAATTGGGTTTTTGTCTCTCTTTGTTTAGCTGTATATCTACGTTCTGATTCTGTTTTTCTTAAATTGTGTGATTTCTGAAATTGACTTCATTTGTTCCCGCTCTTTAGTAATTCAACTGGGTTGTTGTAGTTCTGTTTGATCCTTCTTCTTCTTCGTCTTCTCTCTCTCTAGCTTATTGGTTTATTTATTTATTTTTTTATGTTATCAGTTCAACCATGTACAATAGTTTTAGAATTCAGTTTATGCTTTCCCCCACCCCCAGTTTGTAGTTAGGATTAATTGGGTTTGTAAAATTTCTGGCTTCTTTTGTATTTGGAGTGGACATTTGGGTCATCGTCTGCTTAATTTCTTGATGGGTTATGGCTTTTTTACTTATTACCTATTTCGATCTTCCTTATTTCCCTTACTGTAATTTTAGCAGAATGGAATTGATTAAGTGAAGTTGCAGAGAAGTGAGGTAATCTGTTTCTGTTTTTGCTATTTTCCACTGTAGGATTCTCGCTAATAGACAATCTGCGGCTCGGTCAAAGGAGAGGAAAATCCGTTATACTGGTGAGCTGGAGAGGAAGGTGCAGACACTTCAGACAGAAGCCACCACTCTCTCGGCCCAGGTTACATTGCTGCAGGTATGAACTCTATATTGCTTTAATAGGAGAGCTTGAGACTCATGCATAAGATTAAACTCTGGGTGTTCACCAAATTGTTGGTTAAAATATGGGTCTTCAATGTGCATTATTCATAATTTTGCATTGATTATAACATTTTTGGGGTTTGCAATGGACTGTATGAAGAACTTGCTTTTCCCCACTTCTGATATTGGGTGTTCCAAAGGCTTCATAAGGTTTGTTCTTCCTCTTGGAGAATTACTGTGTATGTGTGTGGATTAGTGTTTTTACTTTCGGAAATGCTTGACTCTTGTCAAAGAAATAGTATAAATTGCCTACCTTGAAGACCTGATTGTTGCCAGATAAAATACTGTTTTTTCACTTTCAGGTAGACATTTTCTTACGTACATATAAGAGGTGCCATCAAGTTCAGATGACTCGGTTGGCCCTATCCAATGTAATGGTTATTGCTTGTTTACGAGGATCCACCAAGTTTCTATATGCATATTCTTTTCATATAGATTTGTCTGTCACATCCTAAACCTGGAAATCTCAAAGGAGTCTCCAAATTTAAGCTGTAACTCTCACCCCATATCCCATATGGGAGTGGAAAGTAATGATCAAAACATAAGTGGAAGTAAATTAAATAGTTCTAGTAAATACTTAAGTAAAAATTACAGATTTGGTCTTATTACATCAATTTGAATGAAAATCTACATCTAATCTAATACACCTGTCCTATTATCAATTCCTTGATTTCTAATCCCTTTTTTCAAAGCTCTCTCTTCGTATGCTAGACTTCAATCCTGAAAAATATAAATCAACAACCATAAGCCGGAAAGTCTGGATGAGTAATCCTTCAAAGCAAGGTATTTACTCATATCCCAATGTTATGAGATACAATAATATAAGATAAATAATATTAATATAATTTATAAAATGCAGCAATAATGATGATCAGGAACAACAAACAAACATTATGTCATTCTCTCCCAATCTCACTTTGGTATAAGAAATAATGGTCAACATCAAGAGTTCAATGCCTACTTCTATATGCAAATCAAATCAAGTGCGTCATACACAAGATACTCAAAATAATATTAACAAACAATATGATAATGCAAGAGTGCTGTTAAGTATGCTAATATAGTAAGTTCTCACATAATCAATCCTTCCTTGAGCAAGATGTCTTCTCGAATCACCCCCCTGTACAGGGCCATTATCAAAGATAATATATTCTATGTGTACATCATAGTTTTAAGGGGCTTCGACTTAGAGGGCACAATTCCCCCACTTATTTGTGATCAAAGGCAAATATCCCAGGTTTCACAAATGTGAGCTATCCTCAGGGAATCATACATATTAAACAACCAACAGAGGGGTATCATGATTCAGCTATTGGGCATCACATTGTGAATTTTCTCACCTATAATATTTCCACCAGTCTTTTGGGATCATCAAACATAACATATCCCTCACCTTGAGAGAAACAAGCATAGCCCATCCATGGGACAGCAATGGTCAATATAAGTCAATAGTCTCTTGGGTTGATCCAATCCCATGGGTATTACATTGGGTATTAGACAAAGCTATCACAGCAAGGTAGTCCGTAATGCAACTCATAGATTCAGGTCCTTTAATTAACACACAATGATTCATAGGCATACATTCAATTCAACAAACACATGAGTACAATCCCATGATTCTATACTAATAGGGCATATCACCATAACATCACATATTAAGTAAGGATACTCATATAAGCATAACAAACATGGCATAATCAATATAATAAGGCATAAGCATTAGTAATGAAGCATAGTGATAATCTTAGGTAGTTCTATATAGTACGGCATTAGGTATCACACAAGCACACATATGGTTACAAACATTATATATTAAGTTAATATGTCAATTTCTGTACCTAGACATGCATAAAAAGAGAGAATGGAACTATTTGAAGGGTTTGGGGTTTGGTTCCTCAAGTATCTCAAAATATCACGTTGCTAGGCTAATTCTCAGTTGGCTAGATCTTTGGTATGAAGGGTCATATTTTGATAACTACATTTCCAGAGTCTATAAACATAGCAAATCATCTAGGTTAGGTGTGTTACATGTGCCCAGGGTGCAAAACTTCACAAAGGGCATCATTGGGGTTTCGGTGAGGTCCTTGGTGTGGTCTCGGTGCGCCGAAAAAGGTAAAGTGGTGCCAAAGTTTATAAAATTTTGGGAATTGGTCCAAGGGGGCCTCATTAGATCAGATCAGGTCCTAACTCCCATCACAAAAAGTGGCTCGGCGTGCTCTCGGCGCGCTGAAAAGGGGCTCGGCGACAAAATCAGAGGGATAATTGGCTGTAAGGCTCGGCGTACTCTTGGTGCGCCGAAGGTCAATTTGGGTAGTTTTTGGGTGGGATTTCTTCCAGAGGTCACCTACCATCTAGGGATACTTTGAAACTAGGTTTTAGGGTTTGGGATATAATCTATACAAAAGTCTAATGGTTTCTTGGGCTTCAAGTCTAGATTTTTTGTGTTTTACCAATCTTACATGTGCATGTTTATTTACAGAGAATTGGTTAACAAAAATTCAGCGTTTTACTAATAGGATCATGGGTAAAGAGTTAGCACAATCAAACATGCACTTCCCCCATGATCATAACATCAAAATAAAAGTAAATACACAAGACATTGAAAGAAAACTCACCTTGTTGCTGTTGGGTTTTCTTCTTAGATTGATTTCTCTTCTTCCTTGGGATTTCTGGGATTCTTCTCTTACTCTGGGTGCTGTCCACAAAACTTGGTTAGTTGGTGTGTTTTGATTCACTTAGTTATCTCCCTTTTTATAGAGATTTAGAGACAATGCAATGTCTTTTAGAAACTGATGTATTGGGTGTTCTGGGTTTCTATTTTCCTGTAGAGAATCATATTTCAAGTTGCTAATTAGGTTGTAAGGTCTTCTAGAGGTTTCTTATTGTCTCCTTTTAGTTTGTCTTGGGTCCTAAGGAATTCCTTAACTTGCTAATTGATAGATCTTACTTATTTCTTCTAGTTTCTATTTTTGCTATTTTAAGCCTAGTCATCAAGTCAAGATTGCTGATCAAGTCAAACTGTTGACCTGTCCTGTTTTAGAGACTTTTAAGGGGATTTCGAAAGTAGCTCTTTATATTAAGGTTTATTAAGTTTGCTTAATTATTGATTAGTATAATTAATTTATTATTTAAGGTTTTTTACCAAATTACTATTTTGCCCTTTAGTTTCAAATTAATTGTTTTAGGATTTTTCAGGTTCTTACATTGTCACCTTGCCAAAATCAAATGAAGAAAAGTTAAATTCTTTGGTTGGAGCCTTGTTTTGATTATTTTGGATTGATTGCTTTCTCCCAAAATTTTATTATAGCTTATATGATCTCTGTATACTTGCTGAAAATGATTAGTAAGTTCCATCATGTATGATATCAGCAAGCAGAAGAAGTACGTCAATTCTTGTTATGACATTTGAGCTTACCATATTGACACTGAACATATCTTTAATCAAGAAGTTTTTTCTTTTTAGTTCTAAGAACCCAACCTTCCTTCATCTAAAGTGAAGGAGGTTTGCTCATATATATTTATCATGTATGGGAGCACCAACTATGTTCAAAATCGTTGGCGGAGATGTAAAGTAGGGAAACTCCCTTCAACTTATTTGGGAATGCCTTTAGGGACATCCTTTAAGTCTAAACAGGTATGGAACAATGTTGTGGAACGTATGGAAAGAAAGTTGGCAGGGTGGAAAGGAAGATATCTGTCAAAAGGGGGTAAATTAATTCTGATAAAGAGCTCATTATCAAGTTTGAAACGAGCATACCACTCAGGTGAGGATAGAAATCTGTCAAGTCTTCACAACGCAAGAGTGTGCTATTGGATCGTGTGAATTCCCCAAGAAGAAGAGTGTAATCTACAAGTTCATGGTCTCTAATAAAATCTGAAAAATTACGCATACTTCTAGGTAATCTCCCACCTCCTTTCTTTTCCCGTGGGTACGTCACCACATCGAAATCGCCAAAAAGAGCCCATGAGTGCCCTTCCTTATTAGGAATACCTCTTAACTCTACTGAAAAAGACTCTCTAAGTTTGGCTCTACAAGGACCATACAAACCAGCTCTACCCAAAAAGACTCTAAGTTTGGCTCTACAAGGACCATACAAATCAGTCATCTTCCATTAAACTGATCTTCAAGTTTTTTGAACTTCAGGGTAACAGAATAATTTCCTGGACTCACTCTTAACACCTACCACACTCCATTGTCTCATCTAAATAGAATCCCTCCAGAAGAACCTAGAGCGGATAAGAAATCCCGTGGTTTATTACGAACTCCCTAAGACTTTCCAGATCAACCTCCTATCAACAATCTCTTTTTTGGTTTCTTGAAGAATCACTATATTGGGTTTGACTTTTCGGCACATATCCTTGATAGCATTTTTTTTGTATGCCCCCCTTCCACCCCTTTGACATTCCAGCTTAAAAGTTTTATTAAGCACCTTAACATGAACACCCCAAAGACTTCTCTCTGTCTGACTATCAGCCTATATTCAAACTGCATTCCAAATTCCTAAGTTCTCTTGACCTGCAAGACGTCCTTCTTTAGAGGCTCTGAACCCGTCAGCAGCATCTTCCATACTCACTGACCTCCCACACTTATCAGTCATACTAATTCCAAAACATCTAGATACTACTGCCACCCCTTTCCTACCTGAGATCATTCCTTTCCCTAACAGATGGACCACCATCTTCCCCAAGCCCAGAAGAAGAGGATTGGATCTCACTTCTGGAAATGCACTAGACATGAACTGAATCTGCAATTGGGTTAGTACAACATGGGTATAAAACACAATGTGTATGTGCAGCACATTAGATACACTCATATGTGCGATACCGAAACTTTTGAGCAAGAATTAACCCTATGCAAAACCAAACTCAAACCTGATTGTGAAAGAAAGCCATTTAAATGTGGACTTCGAGAGGAGGACCTGGGTGTTCTGGCTTCAGGTGGACATGAATCAGTTACCAAAGAAGATCAGTGTATGCAGGACCTAATACACCCGTCTTTCCCTCATTCAATGCTTCAGTCAAGAGAAGAGAATTACCAACATTACATCTTACATCAGCACTTATTTGTGCACCAGAGCCAATACTTTCAATCACAGTGTACCTATGAAGTATCAACCCTTTCACCTGAATGACCCAATTCATAGATATCCATACCCTGAATATAAAGGGGGTTTGGTCACCTCGATCATATTCTGATTTGTGCAGTCAGATTTCAGAGTGAGAGATCTCTCTTTCCCTTCATCATTTTCATCCGACCTTAATTAGATTAAAGCACGAACAATCATAGGCCAATTCACCATCAGGAGTTAAAGTTCAAACCCTCCAAGGTAGGGGAAATGGCTGATGACTCCAGTCTTAATGGAGCGATGGGTGCTCTGGACTCAATAGGTCTTTCTCGACCTGCTCAGAGAGACCTTTAGATTGATATAATTTCATCTCACCATGTCGAAAAAGGGAGCTCAATTCATTGAAACTATGATGTTTGCCGTTGTCTAGTACCAGCAGGTGAAGGAGTCTCTCCTCCAACTCTTTTCGCTCTTGTATTTCATTCTGTTCTTGGCTTTGGTTTAGGTGCTCATCTTGAGAGCCTGGCCTCTTTTTTGTACTGCTATTTTCATTACCATTTTAATATATTGCTGGTTATTCATCAAAAAACAGAAAAATCCCCCATATTTTCTATCAGCACAATTGCAGGATCGAATCCCCTCTGATCTTGATCTTCAGGTTGGGCCCTAATGGGGCTATTTGATTGTCAGGGCAGATGTGCCTAAACTGGGATGTGCGACTCCAGTCCTATACTCAGAACGATTAAACCTTGCTAGGAAACAGGAGGAAGGGAGGGAGTGGTATTGGGTTGTACCGATGGTTGCCATATCTTGTCCCGGTACTCAAAATCAATATTTTCAACCTGTTTGTTTCTATAGGAAAAACATAAAAAAAAAACACATTTTGATTCAAGTAGAAAAAATGCATGTGGTTCTTCTGGTGTTGTATTAAATAGAAATTTTGTTGATTGATGAGATGATGGGATCCATAGATATCTGTTCCTTTGTAATCTCATTCGTCTCAACAGAATTAGTTGGACAAATCCCGGAATGCTCTTTAACCGGTTGCAGACTTTGTAAAGGACAGCTCATGATATAGGGATTTTTTTTTCTTCGTCTGGAGGGTCATTAGGAGAGTTGAAACTTCAGTTACTTGATTGTTGATTTGTTTACTTTCCAGATACAGCCTTATAAATATTTCCTTATATGCACAGAAGCTGCCTACTGCTTTGGCTGGCATTTCCATTAATTTAATTTGGGCATAGCCAGGGACAGGTTTCCAGTTCCTTAGTTTAGTTGATTATGGTATTAATGATACCCTCCATATGGCAGCGTTGGTTGGGACTTTAGCTCAGTGTTGGACTGATGGAATTTAACCTATTTCCTCTCTAATAGACTCACTGTTTACATGTTTAATTTCAGAAGCTTAGAGAGGTGTTGCAGATGGGATTCCAGTGTGAGAGCTATAATCATCTCATAACAAAAAAATGATGAAGTTTGCCAAGGGCTAAGACAGTGCTTGAGCCATCTAGCTTGGAAGTTTCTGTTGTCTTTGAGGAGGGACAGACTTTTGGCAAAGGGCTATAGCATGCGTCAATACTTGATAGCCCAGCTATTGAGGTTGGGATCTTTCTTTTTTTTTTTTGGTGGTAGTTGAGGTTGGGATCTTGTGGCATGGAACAAGTGAGGTGGGCGGTGGCCAAGGGGGAGACGTTATGGTTTCCTTTTCATCTCTTGAAGTGTGAATTTGTTTGAGTCAATTTTCATCTCTTCCCACAAAAGGAAGAGGCTTCCTTTTAGGAGATGTTGAGCCAAATTTTTTATAGAAATGGAATAGGGTTTGCTGTATAGACTTGATTTGGGTGGTTAGTGTGAAACAGAGGTGGATTGGTCATGGAGTGATTCTGAATCATGCCAAAATAGGCCAGTTTCTAATCCTGTAAGTGATGTCTTGAGGTAAATGAGGCATTGCTTGCGAGAGATAAGTGGGAAGCCACCTTAACTCCATCTTGGTCTTGCATGATTTATTACGGACATCCAAAAAAAAAATAGACTTGAAGTACTTGAAACCAGGAGCTAGAAGCTTGTCACCTTTTTCTGCTTGTTTGATCTTTTATTTCCATACCCATGTTCTAGCATGACAAGTTTGCCCTACATATTCGGATGAGCTGGTTGGCCTATCATTTTGTGTCAAGTATCCCCTTAGTTTTATGATTCTAGTGAGACAAGGTTGAGGTGGTATGCTGCTCGGATATGTTTGAGCCGTGTTAGTTTCTGTTCAGGAGACTGAATAGCCGTCTAATGATAATCGGCTTTGCGATTCCTGGAAATGCTCATCCTATGTTTTATACTCCTAATTTTCTTTGCCAGTTTATATTTTCTTTTCTAGTTGTAGAAGAGGTGTCTTGTTGCTCCCAGGAGCAAAATTCAATTTCCATGCTGACTTGGCCAACACCAAAACTGATATAGGTCATTTCTGACTTTCTTAAGTTGTTGACGCATTTGCTAGAGTTCTATGAATAGAAGGAAAGGATACTTTGCATTTCTAGTCAATAAAATCATAATTATGATTCCAATGCTGCTGGAAGTCAAGGTGTGGTGCTGTTTAAAAACAAATGTGTTACTGATTTGCAGTTGTGTGCATAAACCTACTGCAAAGGTCTATATATTCATGCTCTTTCTACCATCTAGAAGTACCTAATCACCATTTTTTAGGACCAAATTGCAGAGTGGTCCACAAGGTCCCTGTTTGCAATTTGGTTTCTTATTGTTCCAGAAAAGCAGTAAATTCTGTCATCAAGACCAAATTCATAGGTTGTCGAACTCACCTAGGACACTCATATTAGACGTTAAAACTTTATTATTCATTATGGAAATAGGGAAAATCAGAAAGGTAAGGTTACTAGGAGTCTTTCTCCGATTTTTGTAAGATGTTTTCTAATACTTTAAATGGATGTAGATTATGCTATGATGTTGCCCTCGTTATAAACAACCCTAAAAAAGAATTTAAATGTGGAACTTAAGGGGGGAAGATATCAGAATAAAAACCATGAGTTTTGGTGTCATACCATATTAGATAGAAATTATATATGCCTACCCTCAAAAGCCTACTACTTGAGCAGTGAATCATGAACTTCTTAGCAAACCAGAGAACCATATTACTATTGTTTAGGCTTTCCTCTTGTTCACTGATGTCAACCACTCTAGGTGCTGTATTGTATTCCAAATTGGAAAAAAAAAAAAGGCAAAGGCTCCCAATTACGTCTAGCAGAAGAGCAGTATAGTCAGTGTATACAATGTACATTTTATTGCTATGGGTCCTATAAAAATTGTTGTTTTAAAGGTTACATCTTTAAAACATGTAATTGATCGTAGAATGAGTTTGATATTTACAAAAATCCACCTGGAGGGTAGTTCAGTACTGATAATGGTTTTCGAATTGGATTCATGGCTTTTTAGTGCACTGCACTCAATTTTTGTTTTGTTCTTTCTAATTCCTTTTTCTTTTTATGTTTTCTTTTTATTATAAAGTTTGTGCGCATCATATATTATTTTTTAAATACACCCAAGCTCATAAGAAGAATCTATATACACCAAGTCTTTCTGAGTGGACCCGCTGCTTAGAGGTGCGGTTTAATCCAACCCTTTGCATGCAAAAAAAATAAATAAACAATAATAATAATATATCAATAATAATAATAATAAATATATCAATAATATAAGTCAAAAATAAAGAAACCAAGAAAGAGAAAGAAAAGAACAAAAGACAAACAAAAGAACAGAGAAGAAAAATAAGGAAGAGAAATAAGAATCCAATTATTTATTTATTTTTTTAATATGTGCAGAGAGACACTACTGGATTGACTAGTGAGAACAAGGAACTCAAGATGCGGTTGCAGGCAATGGAGCAACAAGCAAAGCTTAGAGATGGTATGTCATGTATTCCTTTAGGAGTTTGTTCTTCTATATATTTGCCTTTTTCATGACTACTTGTTCTCATTTGTCTATTCACTTCCATCTGCTTCGTTGGCTTCATGGAAAGAGATCCAAGCAAGTAGAAGTTCTGTATTTTAACTTAGTTCTTTGGATGTTTACAGCTCTGAATGAGAAACTAAGGGAAGACGTACACAGGCTTAAGATAGCTACTGGTGAGGTCCATGGTGTCAATAGCAGTACCTTTAACCGAGGACACTCTCCTCAGTTCTCTCAATTACAAAATTTTCATCATTTTGGTGGTCATCAGACCCAGCAACAGCAACAACAGCAGCAGCAGCAGCTCCACATGCAGCAGCCATCTCTCAACAATCAAACTCTAGGTGGGCAGATCCAACGCGGTTCCATGGATTTCAATTAGAGGTATCTGACAACATCTTTGGGTCCTATAACATTGGGTCCGAAGGCTAACGACCATTCAGATGTTGGGACTAAAATGCTATATCATTCAATGTCACTTCTTGTGTACATAGTATGTAATATATGCTGCAGGAGAGGTCTGTGATGACTGATCAGATCAGTTCCTTGTATCGGTTATACATCTAGGCATAATGCTATTCTTAGAATAAATAGAAATCTTGTTGTAGTAAAACTAGATTCTAATGAACTGTATAATGTTTGGATGATTTTTAACTTGGTCATTTTCGTTTCAAAATGTTGTTTACTTGTTGGCTTCTAAAGGCTAAAATGGAATATTTAACTGATTATTTATTTCGGCAGTTGCTTGTAATTAATAAGGTTTTGGAAAGGGCTTTTCCACCCAAAAATCTTCCAAAATGAGATCTAGCCGGCCGGAGCAATTGATTATTCATACCCAAGATGTTGAAGTTCAATTCTAAAATCTTCCTTCACATAAAATGCTAGTGTCTCGTGTAGTCTATTAAAAAAGTTAGAAATGTTATTAGTAATTTTTGTTCTATAAAATTGGCTTCACATATTTTTTTTTTATTTAGTTAAGATAACAAACCCCTCATCTCCGTTGCTAATGTTGCTATATTAAGTTCGTAGCCTTGGCCTGTATATGCCCTTCGTAGAGCTTGAAGTAGGCTGAAGAAACAATCCCTTCTAGGCTGCTTTTGGTGCATTCAACGATTTATTAGACATTCCTGTCCAGGTTTCAAGGATCGGTCAGGACAGGTCCAGTTTCAAATCACGATACAAAAAGGGTTTGTTCAGAATGTTATTACCATTATCACTAATTAACGTACAATGTACTTTTTGAGAAAGTCAAACCATATGCCATATGATCCTGCTGCCTTTCACCATTGTGTTTAAGTACTGGATTTGGTTGAATCACAAATCAGAAGATCACTAGTCTTGGTCAAATTCCAATTAATGGAATCCAGTTCCTCTTGATACAAGTATCTGTTTTCTGTACAAATAATATTCAAGTATGCTTATTAAAAAAATAATAAAATAATTATCTAATAAAAATATATACAAGTCCATACCATTGTAAAGTACTCGATGAGATCCTGAAGCTTTTCATCCCCCTAGAGCTAGTAGTGACTGGAAATTTATCTTTGTTTTCATTCATCATCTGTTCTGCAGATACAAGAAAGATAAACAGAGAAAAAGGGGGAAGCAACCTCTCAGCCATTGTCCATCGTTTTCCTGCAAGAACTCAGAGACACTGTTATATGATAATATAACCATCTGATTTTGTTTTGATCTTTCAATTAACCCTTACTGTATCCAGAAGAATAGATCAGATGTTTATGATCATATAACCAGGCCAGTTTTGGGCATGGAACCTACATTGTAAAAATAAAGTAAAACAAGAGTGAAATATCATCAAAGCACAAATAAAAGATGAATCAAAAAAAACAAATTATAATGGGAGCCCGTGCGGAACAGATCTAATTTATATAAGGAAACAGTATCTGTTGGGCTACAAATAAGTGATAACAAACTGCAAGTATTCTCAAGCAGAACAGATGCATCACTTGTGAAGAGCACAAGCACAATTTTCCTTCCCAATGTCAGATGCAATGCAAGGAGATCGAATCATTCCATCCTGGAACCAGGTTGAACGTTTCTGAACTAGTTCATTCAAGAAAGTGTCAAGCTTCTCAATGGTGATATTGGGCATCACAACGACATGAGCAATGTTTCCTTGGCAAGCAAGCTGCCACCGACGAACAAAATCTTCATCTTGTGGACGCTCAAACACGACGGTGCTGCTGAGCTCATTAAGCATGGCACCAATCCCAGCATCTTGAAGCCGGTCCTTCAAGTAGTGAGCATTCCTAAGGCACTTTTGAACTTCTTTCTGGAATCCCCTGTAACCTTTTCGGTTCAGTGTATACCAGAGAAATATTGGAGCATGCCCATTCCTGCTACCCATGATGGTTGCATCCCTAGATGCAAGGTATTCAACATTTCTCGAGAGGGCATTAATGTGCTCCAATCTTGTTATCTGGACACCACATGGCATTGGGCATCCCATAAACTTGTGGCCAGAAACACTCACGCTTCCAATGGGTTTCTTGAAAGTAACCTTTGGTGCCTGTTATCACATAGAACAATGAGCCTGATGAAGGAACCAGGACCTAAAACATAATTAACAACAAAAAGTATCAAAGTGAGAAAAAAGAAAGTCAGCTGTTTGTAGATAGTGGATTTTGATCAGCAAGTGGCATCAACCATCCACCTTAACCTGTTTAGGGGGCTGCACGTGTCCCATACATGAACCACTTAGATCAGCGTAGCAACCAACGACCTCTTAATAGTAGATTCCGTGGTTTGATCTTGACCTTTAATATGGAAGTGCACCAAGTGCTCATGAACTGCCATCATATGTGAACAAATCCTCATTTGTACTCTTCCATATAAATATTACCTTTTAGTAAAGGTAGAGAGACCACCAACTGATTGGAAACCCTCAACATCTTCTTCCTCTCCCCAACACTAGCGTTTAGAGCCTGTATTTACCATTGTAACACATAAATTTCAATAGTACACCTTCCTCTCCCCAACAATAGGGTTTGGAGGCTGTATTTACCACTGTAACATGTATAAATTTCAATAGTGGAAGAACCCCTACAAAGTGTAACCGTGGATGTAGGCCAATCGGCCAAATCACGTAAAATGCTCTCTCTCTCTCTCTCTCTCTCTCTGGATATATATTCTTTGTTTCTTTTTGTTAGAATAGCTAATGGACCGAAAGGCCCATAAGCCCATCTTTTTTATCTTTCCTCTTATTGTACTGTTAACCCTAATTCTAGATTATATATATGTGCTCTCTCTAATTCAGATGAGGACGATTGAGTACTTAATCAACATGGTATTAGAGCATCACAAAGAAAGAAAAAAAAAAGGTGTCGCCGGCGGTAACTCTTCTTCCTCTTGGTCTTGCCGACCCCTCTCTCTTTTTCCTTCTCACTTTCTCTCTCTTTCTCTCTTCCTTTCTTCTTCTTTTTCTCGTTTTTATTTTTTTGCTGATCTCGCCTGCTCCAACTGAGAGGTAGCGATCTCACGTTACCTCTCGGGTTCCCCATAGAAGTGAGGTAGCGATTGTGCTACCTCTTTCTAGCAGTTTTGGGGTTTTCTCTTTGATGGATCGACTATTTTAAGGCTTTACATGGTTTGATCTAAGTTTGGTTTTTTGAGTTTGATTGATTTTCCCCATGAAAGCCTGATTTTGAAGGTGTGATGAGGTTTTCTATTGAAGAAGATTTTTTCGCCTACAGGAAGGTTGGCTGTTGATCTCGATTGGTACGTGGAAGGGTGCAAATTCCCCCTATTTTCTCCCTTTTGACGAGTTTTTCTGTTGCTGTTTTTTTGGAGTTGTGATATCATCACGAGTACTTCCAAACAGAATCCGGCTGAACCAAAATTAGTTATTTCTAAGATTGTGTCATCATCTATGCGTCTTACCGATCAACGCTTAGATGGGAACAACTTTCAACATTGGCGCAAAATTATTTTATTTGTTATTCATGGCATGGATAAGGAGGAGCATCTTACGAGTAACTCTCTTGATCCAAGAACAACTCCAATAGGTACAAAAATCTGGTTGCGTGATGATACTAGATTGTATAATCAGTTGATTAATTCTATGGACCCCAAGGTATCTGTCTTGGTTACCCATTGTGATACAGTTAAGAAACTGTGGGAATATCTTATGGTCCTGTACTCGGGTAAAGACGATCTGAATCGTCTTTATGATGTATCTCTTTCCTTCTTCCGATCGGAGTAGGGTGATATCCCGGTTAGTGATTACTTTGCGGCATTTAAGAGGGTATATGAAGAGCTGAAGGTATTGATGCCATTGACTGCAAATGTGAATCAGATGCGATAGCAGCGAGAACCAAGGTTTTAAAGACCGGAACAGGTCGCCGGACTGATCCTGTCCGATTCAGAAAACAAATTTTGTTTTTAAAAATTTAAAAATTTCAGACCGGCGCCGGACCGGCGGGACCGATCACCGGTCCATAACCTGGCAATACAAGTCTTTGTATCGCGGGTTGGAACCGGACTGGCCGGTAAGGACCGGTATCGGCCGATCCTTGGAAACCATGGCGAGAACAGCTAGCGGTTTTGGCTTTTCTGAGTGGTTTGAGATCAGAATTTGACCCTGTTAGATCCGAGATACTAGCAAGTCGTGAATCTTCACTGACTGAGGTTTATTCCCTTGTACTTCGCTCCGTCCGTTCTGCTCCTAGCACTATAGATACGAGTGATCGCGCCGCTTTGGCCGGTCTCGTTCAATCAGGAGGACGTGGTGGTAGAGGGGGAGGACGCAGAGGGCATGGGGGGTCGTGGGCCCGATGAGAAAATTATATGCTTTCACTGTGGCGGTGTTGGTCACACGTGTGATAAGTGCTGGAAATTACATGGCAAGCCTCCCACTTCCCGGTCTGCTCATATTGTTTCAGGATTTGTCCAGGACACTTTTACAGGGGAATCGGTACCTCCCAATGAAGGCAGTATCCATCTCACAGCCGAGGAGTGTTCTCAGTTATTGGCCAATGGCTCAAATTGGATCATCTTCACCTGCATACATATCTGCGTCTCCTCGGACTTGGGTGATTGACTCTGGAGCTTCTGATCATATGACTGGGTCCACAGGTATTTTATGCACATTCCCCCACGACTACTCATCCTAATGTCAGAGTGGCGGATGGGTCTCTTGTGGCTGTCAAAGGGATTGGCACTGCTTTTTCCACACCTATTATACGACTGTCATCTGTTTTATACCTGCCCCATCTTTTTAATCTGTTGTCTATTAGTGCTCTTACGAAAGAACTTGATTGCACGGCCACATTTTAAACTGATCATTGTGTGTTTCAGGATCGTTCGATGAGGCGGACGATTGGTAGGGGAGATCGCACTTCAGGAGGTCTCTACGTGCTGGAAGAGGGACCAAATTCTATAGCATGTTCCGACCTGTCTCCCACCCCTTTGGAGCTTCACTGTCAGTTTGGTCATCCTGGACTTCCAAGTTTGAAGCGTCTATGTCCGTCCCTGGTATCATTACCAAAATTGTTTTGTGAGTCATGTCAGTTTGTGAAACATCATCCTAGGTCGTATGTGTCGAGTCCAAATAAACGAGCATGTGCTCCTTTTGATTTAGTTCATTATGATATTTGGGGTCCTTGTCCGGTCCTGTCAAAATTTGGTTTTCGTTATTTCGTAACTTTTGTGGATGATTATTCTCGAGTTATATGGATTTATTTAATGAAACAACGTTTTGAATTATCTATTTTCTGTGCATTCTATGCTGAGATACGTACTCAGTTTTCCATCCTTATTCGTGTAGTGCGAAGTGATAATGTCCATGAGTATTTGTCTGGTCCCCTTGTCTCTTTCATGATAGCTCAGGGCATTCTTTAACCAGCCATCATGTCCAAATACCCCCAACAGACTGGTGTGGCTGAACATAAGAATCGCCACCTTATGGAAGTAGCACAGGCCCTTATGTTCCATATGAAGGTGCCCAAGTTATTCTGGGGCAATGCTATTCTTAGTTCTTACAACAACATATTTGATAAATCGGATGCCTTCGTCTGTCCCTCAGGGGGAGATTCCTTGTCGTGTTTTGTGTCCACGTCAACCGTTACATTCTCTTCCTGTAAGAATGTTTAGATGTACTTTTTTTTTTTTTATAGTTAACGAGATTATGATATAAATAGAAAAGAGTACAAATAAAGATAACACAGGCTACCTGAGATGGGTAGCACGAGGAAGGAAAAAGAAAGACAAAGTAAACACAAAGACTACACGATATCTCCAAAGATATAATCTAGCCCCCAAAGGTTCCTTCAGCCGGAGTACCCAAAAACAAACGATCTCTCTCGACTCCTTCCCGGGCTAAGAGATCGGCCAACTCGTTCGCCCTCTTGGGAGTATGAGAGAAAGAGATACTCAATCCATCACATAACGAGCGGGCACGCCGAATCAAGTGCGCATACCTCCAAGGGGTCCTCCTAGAACACATCCATGAGATCACTGATCTGGAGTCCCCCTCCACCTCTAAAGGTCCAAAGCCGTGAGCCTTCGCCTCTCTCAAACCGGTGATGAGGGCCTGAAGCTCGGCGCACATCGAATCCTCCTCATTGATCGGACCAAAGAAAACTTGGATGGTATGTCTTGCGTGATCACGGAAAAGGCTGCCCACCCCAGAGGGGCCGGGGTTACCTAAAGATGAACCATCAAAGTTCATCTTAATACATCCATCTCTAGGGGGATTCCAAGAAATCGGCGAATGTGCTTTCCAAGAAGAAGACTAACAAGCTGTGGACCAATCTCTCGTAATATCGGAAATGGAAATCCCTCTGAATTCAGGGAGCACCGACATCCAAGAAGCAACAGAGAAAATGATAGAATCAATGGTGCTCTGAAAGGGAGAATACCTGTCCTCGAAAATCCTCATATTCCTCTCCAGCTAGATCCTCCACAAAACAGCCAAAAAAGGGACTAGATCAAAACCTTTCCTCTGGGCCCAAGCTCGATGAACCTCCACTGCTCAAACAACTCAGTAACACCACCCGGCATCACCCGCCCATCAGTAATCTGGGAAAGGAAAAATAGTTAAGTGTGGCGTGCCACAGAACAATGAACGAACAAGTGGTCCACCGTCTCGCTTTCCGACCTGCACATGACATAGATATTAGGGGATAACGCGCAGGATTTCCATTTGTTTTGAATGACGTCACCTGTATTGATTTTTCCCATGAGAGCGGTTCAGGCGAAAGCTTGTACCCTAGGAGGGGCACGAACCTGTCACACACGATGCACAACAGCAGGAACCAAAGGACCATCGGCTTGCTGAAACAAAAGAAACAAGGAGCGGGAAGCAAATATACCACTGGGCTCAAGAGACCAAACAGGGAAATCCGGAGACACATGATCAATGAAGACTGACTTGAGCTGAACAAACAAGCAACTCAACTCCCCTAACTCCACAGGCCTAGGATCCCTCCTAAAGACGAGATTCCACTTCAGCCCGGACTCAGACCAAGAAAGTACTTCAGAAACGAGAGAATTTTTATTACGAATGAGGTTGAAGAGACGAGGGAAACAAAAGGATAGAAGGGATTCCCCCCACCACTGGTCTTTCCAGAATTTGATACGCAGACCATTGCCCAACCCTTTCCTCAAGAAGCACTAGAAAGAGGGGCCAATAGAGCCAATAGATTTCTAGGGATTGGCACTATACATACGACCCCGAGAATCAATCATCCACCCTCGCCCTGTCTACTGCCATATTTGCTCTGAATCACTTGATACCAAAGCGACGTAGGTTCGGTGCTAAACCTCCATAGCCACTTGTCGGGATATTCGACCCCAAGTGACGAAGCTTGATCCGAAATCGTAAAGTGTATTTTCCTTGATTATTCTCGTTCACAAAAGAGCTATCGGTGCTACTCTCCTGAGTTGGGACAATATCTAGTCTCCTCTGATGTTGTGTTTCGTGAGCCTCTTCCGTTCTCATCCCCTTTGTCGTCCTCGAGTGTGTCTGAGTTGTCCGACCTCGATGAGTTCCTATTATATGAACTCATACGAGTTCCTCCGAGTACATCTGTCACACCTATTAGTCTTCCTGTTCAGACGTATGGTTGTGGCTCTCGTAGAATTTTTCGTTCCTCTCCCGTAGCTGCCCCTGAGCCGCCCTCTACTGTATCAGACTCCTTGTTGACTGATCCACCGGCTGATCTTGATCTCCTTATTGCTCTTCGGAAGGATCGTCGTAACTGTCCCAAGTATCCTGTATCAGCCACGGGTTCATATGCAGGCTTGTTTCCGACTCTACAGGCATTTATTTCGACCTTGAATGCTGTTTCGATCCCTCGTTCTTTGTCTGAGGCCTTATCTTCTCCTGGGTGGCAGGCCGCCATATTAGATGAGATGAGAGCTCTTGAGACGAATCAAACATGGGATTTAGTACCCTTGCGCTCTGGCAAGAAATCGATTGGATGCAAATGGGTGTATGTGGTTAAGATGAACTCCGATGGATCTGTTGCTCGTCTCAAAGCTCGATTAGTTGCTAAGGGGTATGCTCAGACTTATGATATGGACTATACACACTTTTTCACCAGTTGCGAAGTTAGCCTCGGTACGGTTTATTGTATCTCTTGCTGCGTCATATGGATAGCCCTTACATCAGCTGAATGTTAAGAATGCATTTCTTAACGGTGATTTGAAGGAGAGGTTTATTTGGAGCAACCGCCCAACTTTGTTGCTCAGGGGGAGTCTGATCTGGTGTGTCGGCTTAAAAAGTCTCTCTATGGCTTAAAGCAGTCACCTCGGGCCTGGTTTGGATGATTCACTGAGGTGGTGTTGAAGTTTGGTCTCCAAAGGGTGTCCAAGGATCATTCGGTTTTCTTTCGCTAGTCTGATACTGGAAGCATTCTCTTGGTGGTATATGAAGATGACATTGTCATCACAGGCAGTGATACTACAGGTATATCTTCTCTGAAATCATTTCTACAGAGTCAATTTTAAACCAAGGACCTTGGTCCTTTGAGGTACTTCTTGGGTATGGAAGTTGCCAGAAGTAATTGTGGGATTTCTCTGTCTCAAAGGAAATATGCTTTGGACTTGTTACGTGATACATGAATGATTGATGCCAAACCATCTGATGTTCCTATGGCTTTTGGAGTGAAATTATCTCCAGAGGATGGGGAATTATTTGATGATCCTGCGAGGTATAGACGTCTGGTTGGAAAACTGAATTATCTTGCAGTTACTCGTCCAAATATTGCATTCTCTATGAGTGTTACTAGTCAGTTTATAGCCGCTCCACGAGTTCCTCACTGGGATGCGACCTTGAATATCCTTCGGTATATTAAGGGTACTCCAAGTCGAGGTATGTTATCTAGCAATCGAGGTCATATGGACATTGAAGGATTCTCAGATGCAGATTGGGCAGGATCTCGTAGTGATTGGAAGTCTACTACTGGATATTGCATATTTGTAGGAGGAAATCTAGTATCCTAGAAGAGTAAGAAACAACCAGTGATAGCTCGTTTTAGTGCAAAATCTGAGTATCGAGCTATGGCTCATACTACAAGTGAGATTATCTATTTGCGACAGCTTCTTTGTGAACTCGGATACCCTCCAAATTCGTCCAAGTTGTGGCGTGATAATCAAGCAGCTATTCACATTGCATCTAATCCTGTGTTTCATGAAAGGACGAAACATATTAAAGTTGATTGTCACTTTGTGAGAGAAAAACTACAAGGTGGAGAAATATCGTTGCAACATGTGAGAACAGCGGAGCAACTGGCGGACGTGTTCACTAAATCAATAACTGGAAATAGGATTGGGAATATTTGTAACAAGCTGAGCATGAATAATATATATGCTCCAGCTCAAGGGGGAGTGTTAGAATAGCTAATTGGTCAAATTTTAGATTATATATATGTGCTCTTTCTAATTGAGACGAGAACGGTCGAGTGCTTAATAAACAGTTTTCCTTCATGGGATGACATGGGTGACGAACTGAAAACCTCTTTCTATATTTTTGCGACTCCATTGGAGAGTTTTTCCGGCAGGTATCATCTTTCTTCATAATTTTGTATTGTGTTCTCTTGATGTTCATGTGGTTTCAGCAAACCCCAAAATCATTATCACAATAGCTATTGTTATGAGCTTGGCTCCTATTCTCTCACATTAACCAAAACAGCCCCAACTCATTTATCGTCATCACCTAGATTGGCCATTAACATCAGCATAATCTTACCCTTGTTTGGAAAAAAAGGGAAACCTAGAGAATCCCAATCCCCTTTTCCTTGTATATTCATTCCATTATAAATATATATATATATATATATATAACGATAGGAGCAGCTTGATGTTCATTCAAGGGAATTGCTACCAGAAAAACTTTTTCTTTTTACAATTAATAGATATTTCATTAATTGTCAAAGAACAAGAGATACTTACAAGGGATCACAAAGTGTGATCCACACAGAAGACTAACAGATTTAAGACAGACCAAAAACAACTTGCAGGATGTCTATCAACCTAGCAAGAAATATAGACAGCTAACAATATCACTCTTGTATGATCATCTCCTCAATCCGAGGCCCCGAATAATATACTTCCTTCATTACCCCATCATCTCTAGCAAGTCTGTCTACTACCCTGTTAGCTAACCTAGGAATATGATTGAATTATAAATCTATCTGGTCTCCCAAAAACCTGGCGAGGCGTACCAAATGAATAAATCGCCAAGGGCACCTCATCACCAATCTCCTCCAAGCAATAATTGATGAAGAGTCTCCCTCCACTTCTATAGCCCAAAAACTCCTACCTCTAGCCTCCTTTAAGCCAGCTACCAATGCATGTATCTTTGTTCGTGTTGACTCTCCCTCACCAATAGAACCCGAGTATATATGAACAATGTGGTCATGCTGATCTCTGAACACCCCTCCAATCCCGGATGGTCCTAGGTTCCCAAGAGATGAACCATCAAAGTTCAACTTGATGAATTCCTCACTTGGAGGTCGCCATCTGACCCTAATCTAAGGTCTCCACGGAGATGATAGGATGATAGATGACCACTCCCTAATGATGTCTGCAATACAAAGGCCTAATAATGTCCGCAATCCAAAGTCCTCTAAACTCTGGACGTGCAACCATCCACGAAGTAACCATCACCCTGTATGCTTCAAAGATATTCTATGTGTTAGTCATCTTGTCTTAAAAAACTCTCCTAGTCCTTTTCCCCCAAATCAGCCACAAAACTTCATGGAACGTGACTCTGTAAATCATATTCCCTCGTTTCCCCAATCTGGGAAATCTTCATTGATCCAGCAAAGACTTTACCATCTGAGGCATTAACCCAATCCACCTTCGCCTTCTAAACAAAGGACCTAAATGCGCTTATCTAAAATAGAGGGATCAATGGAAACAAATTTGAGGGAGTCAAGAAGACTGGCTAATTTACCCACATCCGCAGGTCTCTTCTAAACTCCAAGTCCACCCCAACCAGAAATGAGACCAAGGTAAAACATCAGACACCAAAGAGTTTCTATTTCCAATCAGATACAAAGACAAGGGAATCTAGAAGCCAATGAGGACTCCCCCACTAAACATCCTCCCAAAAATGAATACAAGACCCATTACCCTCACAGAACGGAGAATACCGGTAAAACAACAGAGAAATGGAAGCCATCACCTTCCAAAGGCTTGCAGAATATATTCTAGCTTAGGGATTGCTATCCCACCTAATGCAGGACAGTAGGAAGATCTTCAAATAAAATAAACAAGAAAAGAATAAAGGGAAAAAGAAGGCTATTCTGACAAAATCTCACTGCCAAGAACTTGAACAGATTAGAACCATACCAATCTGAACAAGGGTTGGTAAAAGAATCTCATCAATACCAGATAAATAAGAGGAATCACACCTCAAAAACACATAATATGCAAAATTCTATTCTATTTTCTTCATCTCCCTTTACACCAATAATAGACCCTTTATATAGACTTATTCTTAACCCTATTCATATAAAAAGAGTCGTAGTCTAATACATATACTTAAAGAGAACTAAAAACACTAAAATATATCCAAAAGAACGTGTAAAACATGCAAAATTATCCTATTAAAATTTTAAAACGAATGTTTTAGATAATCCTAATTCTAACTTCTTTCCTAGTCAAACTCTAATAACTAATAATAAAATCCCAACCTAAATAGGGCTTAAATAAATGGGTTTACTAGAGAATCAATAGGTATAACCCGATTAACAAGTATGGGACTAAACATGCAATTAATTGAATTGGGTCTGTTGAACTGTTTCGCATCATTGCTGAGATGTTCCACATCACCGCCCATTGTCGTCATGGTTTCAAGGATCAGATCGGATCGGCCAAGACCGGTCTGATCCCAAGCCACGATACAACTATTGTATCGTACGGCTTTGGATCGGACCGGTCCAACCGATACCGATTCGGATCGGCCGATTCAACCGATCTCCATTTTTTTTTAATTTATAAAATAAAGGCTGATTTCGGTCCCCAACAAACAAGACCTCCATCACGAACCCCACCACAACTAAAACCCTCACTGGAAACAATCATCCTTAGAACAAGAGAACTAACAGAAGGATCCATACCTGAATTGAACAAGTTCCAACAAAAAGGCTGTGAGACGTTCGACGTTATGCCGCAGATAAAACCCTCGCCGCCGGTGAGTGCAGCCATGGAAGGAAGAGAACTGAAGTATTCTGAAGAGGAGGAAGACGACGAAGACATGTTCTTCCCCCAACAGATTATCACTTGCTTCCCACTCGCATTGATAGCGTTGAAGAATCCATTATCACCAAATGCAACGGAGAATCGGAGATTGGTCCTATTGAGCCGAACCTCACAATGGAAATCGCCATTAAAGAGATCAAAAGAAGCAGTAACGGTCGATACTAGAAGAAATTGGAAACCCCTGTTCCCATTTCAATGGGTTTGTTGTTTTTGCTGTGATTTATTTATTTATTTTTCTTAAATACAGATCCAACATTAGGATTAGACCAGGATCGGCCGATCTAGTACCGAATCGGCGATCCGGATCGGGATCGACCTGGACCAGTCCGATCCAGGATCCCGAGAATAAAAACCTTGATTGTCGTGAATACCATATTTGCTATGAATCACTTTAAACCACAAAGAACGTGTATCTGTGCTGAATTTCCACAATCATTTGCCCAAAAAAAATTTCCTCACAGCCTCTTATATCCTTCGTCCACCACCAGTGCCCACACCTATAGTTCGCCTCTTGAGAGTATTAGTGGTTGATGTGAGAGAATAAGAGCCACGCTCATAACAATAGCTGCTACTACTGGAATACCGATTTTGGGGGTTTGCTGAAACTCCATGAACATCAAGAGAACACAGTGCAAAATGATGAAGAAAGATGATGCCGACCGGACAAACTCCCTAGTGGAGTCACCAAAAATGTAAGAGGATTTCAGTTCGTTGCCCGTGTTATCACATGAAGGAGAAGAAACAAAGAATAGAGAGGATAGAGAAGAAAGAGCAAGAGAGACATGGTGTTTTACGTGGTTCGACCGATTGGCCTACGTTCACAAGTACCCTTCAAGGACTGGTCTTCCACTATTGAAATTTTTACATGTTGCAATGATAAATACAGTTCCAGACCCTAGTGGGGAGAGGGAGAAAGAAGATGTTTAGGGTTTTTAATCTATTGGTAGTCTCTCTATCTTTACTAAAAGGTAGTATTTATATACAAGTGTACAAACAAGGATTTGTTCATATATAGTGCCAACCCATGAGCATTTGGTGCACTTCCATATTAAAGGTCAAGATCAAACCACGGAATCTACTATGAAGAGGTTGTTGGTCACCATGCTGATCACTCCAAGTGGTTCATATACGGGGTATGTTGAGTCCCCTAGACGGGTTAAGGTGGATGGTTGATGCCACATGTTGCTGATCAAAATCCACTATCCACACTATTATACTACTAGGTGTGCCAATAAGCTTTTTACTTATGAGAGGGTACTCATATCATAGCAAGAACGAGAGTGAAATAATGTCCCTTGTTCTTTATGAATTGGACACACAAAAGATGGTTAACGATCTATTACTCAAAGGGTTCCCTCTAACTATTAGCCCTTACCAGCTGACCCATAGCATTCTTTGGACAGATTAATTATTGCAAGCAAGACTAAATAATTAAGGAAAATTTCAACCCATAACATCTTCCAGGAGGGGCTCATAGCAGGGTGAGTTAAAAAGCCTCCTAAATTTAAATCACTTGCAGTGAAGATAGAGGGGATGGCTGCTTTTTACCATCTGAAGTCTCTGCAATTACAGTAGAAGTGGTGCCTTTTGAGAAAAACGGGGTAGGTAAGAGGGTGAACTGTGGACTTACGCGTTTAACAAATGGCATCATGAGCCCAAACAAAGCTCCATCGCAGTGGATGTAGAATCTGTCATGTGTTAGTCCAGCTTGTTCAAGGGTCTGTATAACAAGATCAAGATCGTCAACGGCTCCTTTGACCGTTGTTCCTGCAATATTTAAGTAAGCATTGGTGAATCATTTCACACATACATGCCCGCATGCGCACGCACACACACACACACACATATATAGATAGATAGAGATAGAGATAGAGCATACCTATGTTAACATTAAGGATGGCTGGTTTATCCTTGTTACAGAGGAGTTTGGCTTTAAAATCTGCACAATCAATCTCACCTGAGACTATAGTGTCAACCTTGATGCATTCCATTCTGTACATCCGTGCAGCTTTGAAAACAGAATAATGGGACTCTCGTGATGCATATAGAATACCATCTGGAAATACCTCTCTCCTGCATTACCACATTATGTTATTTCACTCTTAAAACATAAAATTAAAGGTCTTATTTAAAAATAAAAAACCACCAACCCACAGCTCAAAGTTACGTACCCTACTAGGATTCCATGAAGATTGCCTTCTGTACCACAATTTGTAATGTATCCCCAATATTCATTCTTCTCTAATTCCCATAGACGAGCAAACCAATCTTAAACACCCACTTCAAACTGTCTGGAATGGACACCATAGTTGCTCTCAATAAACGGGTCGCCAAGGTTGTTGATGGAAAAGTGTTGCAGCTGAGACAGAGCACCATAATCGAAGTCTAAATTATAAGGGTAACCTGTAAACAAAATTCAATATTCAAACAAAAGAACTTGCTTTAACCCAGATTTTCTCTAACAGCATAAACAGATACAGAAATGATATATCATTTATTAGGTACATAAATGCCAACTTTTTTTTTTTGATCGATTACATAAATGCCAACTTTTGTTATAGAAAAATTATCATTAATGCTTTACAGCATTAACCCATATTTTGTTTTTTGATGGATAACGAAATTTTATTGAGAATAAGGAAAGAGAAAGTAAAAGTAACAAAGATAAAAAGAAAATACA
>JAUPMG010257045.1:0-21089 GCA_031762675.1 Pachysandra terminalis | reverse complement strand
ATAGATAACTCTAATAATTTATTCATATATTATAACTGGGAAAATAAAATACTTTCAAAGGTTCAGGTCATTACACTATGTCATTGAGCTTGGCATAGAAGTCCATGAACATCTCACCCTGTTCCATTTTTATATTTTCAAATCAAGTGGTGAGAAGTTGAAGCTTAGACCTCTTCACTATGGTGGTACCCTCATGGGTCATCTCAAGGATGTCCCACGCTTGTTTTGTATTCGAACACATGCAAATCCTTCGAAATTCATCGGAGGAGATGGCACATGTGATTGCATTTAGAGGATTTCTAAATGCAAGATCGGACCACTTTTCATAGTCGAGGATTTCTTGTCTCTTAACCCTATCCAATTCAACTTCCTTGGAGGGAAGAGACCACGGCCTACTTATCGCAAGTAGGACCGTGTTGTCAATAGATTGCAAAAATGTCTTCATTTTAGCCGTCTAATGGGCGTAATTTGACCCATCGAAAAACACGGTCTAGAGACGGATTGCCCTCAAATTTGGACATTGCCATGGATCAACTCAAGGCAATTAAACCTTATATCTGAGCACGAGGCTCTGATACCAATTGAAAGTGTGGGTAGCAATGACCAAGAGGAGGGGGGGGGGGGGGGGGTAGGTTTTAAAATTGATATGTGGAATTATGGGACAATTAAAACCTATTAGATTATGCTATTGGAAATTAACTAATATTCCAAAACAAATCAAACAATAGCTCACATGTTAGGGCTTCTACACATGCAATTATAGTGAAAATTAAAGGCGCAAGCAAACCAACAAACGCGAGATTTATAGTGGTTCGACACTACGGCCTACATCCACTCCCTAGGGTAGGACTGTAAATGAGCCGAACTTTGCTCGACTTGGGCTTGTAAACTTTGGACAAGGCTCGGGCTCGGCTCAAGCTCGGTATAATTTTCCTAGCTCAGGCTCAGGCTCGTGAAAGGCTTAACAGTGTGTGCGAGAGAGAGGGTGAGAGAGAGAAGTCTACTGAAAGAAAAAAAAACAAATGAGAGAGAGGGTTGAAAGTTTTTTAGGGTTTTTTAGTCTTAACTACAGTCCATACTCCATACAGAGTTTAAAAAAGTTAAGTATTCTTTACACCTTAAATTATTATTTTTATGATTTTAATTTGGTAAGTTTTAATAAATAAATAACTATTTGACTTAAACACATTAAGTCATTTACTTTGTACTTAATGATTAGTATTTTATATATATATATATATATATATATATATATACACACTAGCAGAATACCCGTGCGATGCACGGGAGACAATAAAAAATGAGTAGCTAAACAGTTTTCTGGGAAAAAATAATTGTATAGTAGAAATGAAAATCACATTTGCAACACCTATATTGACTATATCAGTTACATAATTTATATATCGATTACAAATATGCAAGGATAATAAATATTAAATAATTGAGGATTAAGAGAGAGAGAGGGAGGAAGGGAGGGATCATCTAAAGATTGAGATTAGAGAGCGAGAGAGGGTCAAAATTATATATCCAACCATTTAAAGGGACGATCAATCTCAGAATATCATGCTATTAGAAAACAAAAGCGTAAGAGTTGAAGGATGGGCAGGTAAAAGTACATTCAAGGGAGGGAGGGAGGGATCATCTAAAGATTGAGATTAGAGAGCTAGAGAGGATCAAAATTATATATCCAACCATTTAAAGGGACGATCAATCATAGAATATCATGCTATTAGAAAACAAGTGTAAGGATGGGAAGGTAAAAGTACATTCAAATATATATTTGCAATGATGCTATGATAACATGCAACTTAGGTGGGTAAAAAAAATCCCATTGCTTAATTTATATTAGCCTTAAGGAGGGCTTACCTCTTTCCTTTCACTTTAGATGAAAATATATAATGTGATAATATATAATGTAACAAAAATCTTCAGTTCTTTGTGGAGTCTTCACAGGACTTTGTTGAATTGGTCTTAGAGTCAAAATATGAAAGAATCTGATGTAGGACAGCAAGAAACTCTTAAAATAAAATAAATAAAAAAGAATAAAGGGGAATAAGAAGGATAATCTGACAGAATCTCTCTGCCAGGACCTTGAACTGATTGGAATCTCACCAATCTGAATCAAGGGTTGGTAAAAGCATCTCACCAATACCAGAAACATAGGAGGAATCACACCTCAAAAACAATTTATTCAATTCTTGTCCTCCTTTTTTACATCCATGATAAGCCTTTATATAGACTTATTTCTAAACTCTAATTGTATAAAAAGAGTCTTAATCTAATACATATACTTGAAGAGACCTAAAACTACCAAAATAGCTTCTAAAATAAGAAATATTATATTACTAAAATCTCTACACGAAATTTCTAGATAATCCTAATCTAACTACTTTCTTAATAAAACTCGAACAAATAATAATAGAATCCTAACCTAAAAAATACCCAAATAATTGGGTTTGCTAAAGAATCCATGGGTATGACCCAATTAACAAGTTTGGGCCTAAACATGCAAGTATTTGAGCTGGGCCTGCTGACTTGATCCACATTATTCTCCCCTTGTTGGAGAAAGCTCGTCCTCGAGTTTTGCGTCGATACTGTAGTCTTCCAATCCATTGAATGAGATACTTGAAAACTGATAGGAATCCATGCTTAAAGAGTAGAGAGAAAAAAAAGAAAAAAAGAAAATGGCTTAGGAATCACTCCTAGAGGCTTCACACCTTCTAATCGCAGGAACCAGAATAAGATTTTCTTCACTACCTTTTTGATCTTTCAATCACGAACACCACAATCTAAGGATGCGAACTTGCTTTGATACCAAAATTGATGTAGGACAGCAAGAAACTCTTAAAATAAAATAAATAAAAAATAATAAAGGGAAATAAGAAGGATAATCTGACAGAATCTCTCTGCCAGAACCTTGACCTGATTGGAATCTCACCAATCTGAATCAGGGGTTGGTAAAAGTATCTCACCAATACCTGAAATATAAGAGGAATCACACCTCAAAAACAATTTATTCAATTCTCGTCTTCCTTTTTTACATCCACAATAAGGCCTTTATATAGATTTATTTCTAAACCCTAATTGTATAAAAAAAGTCTTAATCTAATACATATACTTGAAGAGACCTAAAACTACAAAATACATCCAAAATAGCTTCTAAAATAAGAAATATTATATTACTAAAATCTCTACATGAAATTTCTAGATAATCCTAATCTAACTACTTTCCTAATAAAACTCTAACAAATAATAATAAAATCCTAACCTAAAAATACCCAAATAATTGGGTTTGCTAAAGAATCCATGGGTATGACCCAATTAACAAGTCTGGGCCTAAACATGCAAGTATTTGAACTGGGCCTGCTGTCCACATTAGAATCTAGCAAATATAATTTGTCTAGGATTCAATGAACCTTCACATCATCAATCTTCTCAAGTCCATATCCATCATAAAGGAAACTCAAGTTCATCTCCATCATGAAGGAAGCATAGCTGAAGTCGTTAGAGAGCAACTTCTCTTTATGGGCTATGGTTAAAGAGCAACTTCTCTTTATGCACTATGGTTAAAGAGCAACTTCTTATGGGCTATTTTCCTCTAGTTCTTATGGATAGGAACTTACCCATTTGTCATTACTAAATGCACTTGTAACTTAAAAAAATGTTTTAATAAGTTATAGCTCCAATAAACACTTAATTAAGCAGTGCCAAACACAACCGAAGACATGCTGCAAAGTCTTAAGCAACTTAATCCAGTAGCAATGCTACAATCATCCCTACATACCATGTACTCTGATAATTCTATAGACTACATTATCTTCCATATCTACACCTATATACTGTTATATCCGCACTATCTATGTCTTAGAATTCACAATATCAAAATGAAGCATTTCCCTAGTATCTGTCTTCTCTATTCCATTAAATCCAAACTGCCTTGTAAGACCAAGCATCAAATCACCTTCATGGCGTTTTTAAATCTTTCCACATCAACGTCACAAAGTCGGTTTAGTAACCATTCTTTTAGGATTTATCTATCAATGACAGAAACTGGGCACAATCCTTGGCTCCAACCTTGTTAAATGCTGGCACAAGAAAAATGCTGGCACAAGAAATCTGACCTTGGCTGTAACTTGTTTGTGAAATTTCTTGGAGCAGCTCTTGTTGAGCATGCCAACACTTTGGACCTCTCCTTTCACGAAAGATCCAACTTGAGCACATCCAAATCAATATAGAAGAAAAATCATGAAAGTATAAGAGGAGAAACTCTGTTGTTTTTAATCCTCTATCGTGAAAGAAAAGAGAAATCAAAGTAAGAAGAAATATATAGACAGGGAATATGAAAATAATAATAGGAGGAAAAGTTGCTTATATGGATTTTGACATTAACATTATGTAAACAAAATCAAGAAGTAATTGGAAAAAAATCTGTTTAAAGGGTTACCTTGCGATTTAAAAATTCCTATCATTGGAATTTGGAATATAAAGTTGTCAATGAAGCTGTACTCCAGGGAATCTAGTACACAGGACCTCCTGATACAGAAAGATTGCTTATGGTTAGCTTGAAAAATATAGAACAAAAAGCCAATAAAACAATCAATATTGAGAGGAAAAAAAAGAGGTACAGGTGAAAGAACGAAAGTTACCGCTTAGTTGTATATACATCCATTGATGTCTTTATCCACCGTACATAGCTGTAGCTAGCCGCATGAGGTAGCAAGCTCTAAGATGTGAAAGCCTAGTGGGAGGAATGAGAGTTATGAAAGGGTAGATCGAGAGTTGAGACGTTGTTATAGAGTAATGTTTTACTTTTCTTTCATTTGAAAGAGCTATAAAGGAAGTCCAGGAGAGAATTAAAGATGGGTGTTATCACTCGTCACTGAAAAGAGAGGGATTAGGAGCATTAATGAGAGCGAGTAAAAGATAAAGGATTTAATAAGATTTTAACGTATTTCACATCTAGTATATTTAGAAAAGAAGCGTCACGTGCTTGAATCCGTTATAGGTTCTTGAAATTAAGGATGGGTTTTAAGTTTTAACCAAGAACGTTTTATGTTTTGAAATTAAAGATGGGTTTTAACTCATCATTATTGTTAGTTATATTAGTAAAGATTATAGAATAAATTAGTAATTAATTAATCATTATAGAATATGGAGTGTATACTAATGTGACCCTTGTGTAACATGAGGACACAAGGCAGAAAGTAGAGCATTTAAAAGTGCCACTTGTCATGACGAGGACCCTCCTCCCAAAAACCACTCTCCTATATATATATATATATATATATATATAATATCTATGTATATGAATTTATATCATATATATGATCGAGCTTAGCTTTAACCGAGCCGAGCCTACCCAAGCTTAACTCAGGCTCGTTAAAATAATGAGCCTTTTTTTGGGCTCAGACTCTGCTCACGAGCCTAAATATTGAGCTCAAGCTTGGTTCATGTGAGCCGAGCCCGAGCTAGCTTAGCTTTTTGGCAGCCCTACCCTAGGGCACTGATTGCCGGTCCCAAGGATTTCCACTATTGGCTGGTTTTAATGAATAATGCTCTAGTGGAAGATGTGACTTTTAAATAGACTGGGAAGGCAGGGCATTAGTCCTGTTTTTTGTCTTGACATTATTGGGCAGTGTCTGTATAAATAGTAATTCTTTTGCCCAGAATATTTATGCCCACATGTATATATGAGAATATATATATATACGTATGTATGTATGTATGTGTATGTGCATATGGTTTTGAATATCTTGAAATATCTTTATGAATTGTGTAGGACATGTAAAATTTAGTCTGTGTCCATAGGTTCTCAATTTTTCACACTAACTGTTGAAATATACTAATATATTGAATTCTGCACATATAAATTTTCATTTTTTATAGTAAAATAATGTCCAAAACTAATTTTTTTTATCAAATCAAGTACTTATGTTATTTAGGGAGATTGTATTTTCCATTTACATCAGTTTAGTGTTTATTTGAATTGAGGAATTCAAACCTAAATAACCAGAGTGTAGAGGGAAAGCATGACCATTAGACCATGGTTTTTCGGTCCAGTCTGGTCTAGTCTATATTGGCCAGTTCGTACCGCGACCGGACCTCAGCGTTCTGGTCCCAAGCTGCAATACAAACTATTGTATCAAATGGTTTTGTATCTGCTGGTCCAGACCGGTCCATTGTTTGTTATTATTATTTTTAATAGTGCTTGACTGGATTGTCCAGACTGGATTCGGTCTTGACCTTACTGGTACCAATCGGTCCTGTGAGCGGTACAACCGGTCCAATGTTTTTCATTCAAAAATTGATTGGACCGGACCAGCTGGTCCAGTACTTTTGTACAAGATCCGGACTGGCCAGTATGGATTGGTACCGGTCATGTCCGGTCCGGTCCCTGTACAAAAAACCATGCATTAGACAGATGGATGGAAACATTTAACAAAACAAATTTATAAAATTAGGTGAAGTTCAGTATATCTATATATATATTTATGAAATTCTCCTTTCATACATCTTTACTAGTACATCTTACGATGACATTGCCTAGTTGTGCACAAGCTGGCATGTATCTTTTTTTCTTTTTTCCGATGAGGTAGCATGTATCTTTCACAAATTTCCCTGATAAGTACTGCAGTAGCTTGATTGTTACAAGGGCAATATTGTCATTTAGGGGCTGTTTGGTAATGTTTTTAAAAACAGTTTTCCTGTTTTTCACGGTAGAAATATCTATCTAACTTTTGTGACTTTGATTCCTTTGAAAAAAAAAATTCAAAAAAAAGGCCCTATATTTAAAAGCTTAAAAATGTTATAGCAAAAAAAGATAGTTGGGGGGGGGGGGCTTCAAGTTTTTGTGGTGACATCTTGTAATATTGATGGGGGTATGCCACGGATATATTGTAATTTTAATACAAAAGTAAGAGCTGTTTTCCTCATTTCTTCTTCATTGAGATGGAGTTGCAGAGAATGAAAACTGCATCTAATACTCGGCTCACAGCTATGGTTTACGGCTAGGGTTGTAAGAATGCTTATTAGTTGCATAAAGACCGAATCCAAAATTGAGATTTCGATCTGCTTTTGCTTTTAATACCTGGAGTGAGCTCTGTAATCTCTCCTTTCTACTTTCGAGGAATGAACGCTGGTGGCAATAAAGTCAGTCTTACCCAAGATTGTTTTTCTTTGCTACATTCTGGCTTATCCCAACAAGGATAACATTGATCGGGTTTGCAGGGTTAAATCAGAGGAAGCAGCCTTGGCATGGATTTAAACTATTTTGTTTGCCATATACTGACTGTGGTCTATAATGATTGGTGTGGTTATGGAATGTCACATGACAACAGGATATAGCTGCTATGGTGTTTTGAATTGTCCTGAGCTGTGGTGCCTGAGCTTGTCGATCTCACTTCCGAAATTGTTACGAAATAGTTTATATTCAACCTTTTTGAAAACAGTTTTTAAAAAATTTATATGCAACCTAATTTTTAAAACCGAGAAACAATCTGAAAAGCTTCTGCTGTGGGAATTATTTTTTCAAAAAATTACCAAACAGGCTGATAGTTTATTGTTTTTTTTTTGTTTTAAACAATTTAATTGTATGCGCTCTAAATATTTTACTTCTAATTTGCATTCATGTTTACAAGGATGCACATGCCTATCCCCCACTTGGGAAAATGTGTTTCTAGCTTTGTACTGCCCTTTTCCACTTATTCAAATGACTTCGCTTTTCATGTGTTAAACCAAGAAGCCATGCGCAACCAGCCGAGAATAGACTCCTGTTACCTTTCCCAGCACCGTAAACACCTCTTTATAGCCTCCGCCCGACATCTCTGCAACTCATCTTGCCTAAATGAGCCCTACTGGCCCACTTGATTGTTTTATGTTGAAAGTTCAATTGATCCCAAGCTCTAAACCACCCAACCCTGTTATCTATGTCATTGCTCACGACGCAAAGCTATGTAGAGCCTTGCTCAGCTGATAATTGGGGTTGTCTTAGAGTTATACATTGACATCTTTGTTTGTTATTCCACATTCCTGCTCGAAAGCCCCTGAACAAGGGCCCTTCAACCAATTTCTGTACATCTCGCTTGGTTGTCTTTGTTTTGGAGAACCTGTGATGAAGCAGCACAAATTGAAAGTACGATCACTATGGAACTCTACCAATGGAGCTCGTTGAGAGCATCTTGTTTGCCAATTCCTGAACAAGGGCCCTTCAATCAATTTCTGTAGATCTTGCTTAATTGTCTTTGTTTTAGTGAAGTTTAGATGAAGCAGCATGAATTGAAAGTTTCCTTTTGAATTTTGGAGCTAATTTTCTCTCCAAAAGCTGAATTGCATTCTGGCTTACGAGCATGAGATCACTGAGCAATTCCTCATATGCACTGATGGACTAATTTTTTTTTTTAATCACTGTGCTTTTACTGCTTCTTTTCCTATTATGGGATGTGACTGAAACTTGCGGCTATATTATGATCTCTTGACTCTGTGCAAGGAAGTGACTAAGAATCCACAAGTTTGTGTAGCGGTTTTATTATTTGATAATTTCTTTCTTTTAACCTCATGCATTCTAGTTTAGTTGCACAATTTCTTTTAATCTCATGCATTTAAGTGTAGTTGCACAATTATCCATGATTTGTTAATCATATTTTGTTTGCTTTACCGGCTGATATCTATTTGGCTATGTTGAGCAGTTGTTTAACTATGGCATGTCATTATAGTATGCTGGCAATCACTATAGAAATTATTAAATATTTCTAAATATGTTAGGAGCTTTGAGGTGTTATCTTGCGGAACAACTTAGAAATATTTTATTGCACTTCTTGAAACCTCCTATATGTTTCTAAAGCTTCACTCAAGACTAATAGAAACTGGATGTCACAACATTTTTGTATTTTTGGAAGAATGCCTTACTAATACTAAAAACGAAATGTAGGTAGTTCTCTCCATTTGTTCCATTCTACATTTTCCTGATCATTTATTGGTTGGTTTCTTTGACTTAGCATGCATCCACTGGTTCCAAGGTTTAATGTACCGGGTACCGGACCGGGCGGTACCGGCTGGTCCGGATCCGGTACAAAAGTGATGGACCGGCAATCAAATTTTCAAATTAAAAAAATGGACCGGATCGGCAGTACCGGAAGATTGAAACCGCTCTGGACCGTCCAATCTACAAATTAAAAAAACAAACACCTGAGCGGTTGTACCGGTCAGGTCCAGACCGGTACTGATTGTACCAGTCCAGTCCATAGCCCCACGATACAATGTATGTATCGTGGCTTGGGACCGAACCGTTGAGGTCTGGTCCCGATACGGACCGGACCGGTCTGTAAAACCATGACTGGTTCACTTATCTTGTTGCACTTTGGAAGCATTTTTTTCTCAGAACAGTAATGATAGACATGAGCTTTTCTTTTTTTGTTATGTTTCGCAAAGCATATTTTTTTTGTTATGACTGAAATAGGTAAAAATGGATGGAGAATTGAACTATCTCACAGCTCTAGCCTCTAGATGATAGAATGCTGGCAATCATTGTAGAAATCATTAAATATTTCTAAACATGTTAGGAGGTTTGAGGTGTTGCACCTTATGGAATAACGTAGAAATATTCTATTGCACTTCTTGAAACCTCTTATATATATCTAAAAACTACAGTCAAGACTAATAGATACTGGGTGTCCTGTGTGGAAGCAACATTTTGGTATTTTTGGAAGAGTACCTTTCTAATACTACATGTAGTCTCCATTTCTTCCAATGTGCATTTTTGTTGTCATTATATAGTTTGGTTTCTTTGATTTAGCATGCACCCACTGGTTCTCTTATCTTGTTGCACTTTGGAAGCATTTTTTCTCAGAGCATTAATATTAGACATGCGCTTATCTTTTTTTGTTATGTTTCCCAAAGTATTTTTTTTATGACCTAAAATAGGTAAAAATGGATGGAGAGTTGAGCTATCTCACAACTCTAGAGGTGGTGGTGGTGGTGGTGGTGGTGGTGGTCGAGGTGGTGGTCGTGGCCGTTCTGGAGGTTCAGATTTGAAATGCTATGAGTGTGGTGAGCCTGGTCACTTTGCACGAGAGTGCCGTTTGCGTGTTGGTTCAGGAAGACGTCGCAGCCGCAGCCCTAGGTACCGTAGGAGTCCAAGCTATGGTCGAAGGTATGGTTACTAAAACAATGGTGGCTTTAATTCAATGATCTGCTGTAATTATTATCCCTTTTGAATGTCATAACCTAAAGGCCCTGTTTGGTTCCTGGAATCCTACTTTCCTACATTTTCTTTTGGTGTTTGAATAGCTGGAGAGTTGTGACTCACGAGTTTATTAGAGGCTCTTTTTCCATCATAACCTGTCAAATGTTTTCCAATCAAAAAAATACTGGGAAATGTGAGAAAGTTATCCATAAAAAAATTGTATTGTACCCATGGTTTTCAATTTCGTCGACATGTTGCGACATTTCGACCATTTTGGAACTTGTGACACGAAATCCATGGGAAGTTGTGACATATGAGGAAAAAACTATATTTTTGTAAAACATATCCTATAAAATTATGAAAACAGTTATTTTTTCCCCCCAATGTCGCGACAGGTCTTACCAGTTTGCGACATGTGTTGCGACATCTACATTGCAAACCTTGAATGTACCTTACCATTTTTATCCGTCTTTCCATCATTTCTTTGGAAAGTAACTCTCCTTTGCCTTCAATTTCTTTTCCTTTTATTTCCTGCATACTCTGCAGAACGGGAGCCATAGTTTGTTTCTGCCTTGTGTCCTTGTGTTCTTTGAATAACACTTTGAAATCGTGTTTTCATTTTATGTTTTGGCAGTCAGCAGTCTAATAATATATGTTGGCAATTACCATCACGGGCTTCAATTGTCAGGAACTTATCCTTTTTTGACTTACTGCTGCTTTTTCACTCTTGATTGATGTGAGACAGGAGTTACAGTCCTCGTGGGCGTTCTCCTAGGCGCCGAAGTGTGACACCTCCACGTGGCCGTAGTTATAGCAGGTCACCGCTGCATCACCGTGGACGTGAGGATTCACCTTATGCCAATGGGTAAAGCTCATGTCACTTGGGTTTGTAAGTTTATTTCCATCAGCAGCATATCCGGCATAGCCATAGACATACATTGAAGTGGGAAACATTGTTTGATGGGGATTAAAATCTATACTTTGAATTTGGACCTTTAAACTATCTACTTTCTTTGATACATGTACACACATGCATACATGCATACATACATACATTCACACATACATACATACACACACATACATACACCCTTACGTACGTATATATGTGGATCCATATGCATACACACATATTTACGTGTATAAATGTATATATCTACACATACATACACAAATACGTACATTAATATATGTACTTACGTATACAAATATATTATGTATGTATGTATCACTATTTAAATGCTAAGCTTGGAACTGATGCATTTTTTTATGACCAAAGTATGAGGTGGAAGACTCGCAATGTGAGGCATAGTCGTTTAGACTTAATAAGTAATGACGAAAAGTGCATAATACATCTATGTAAATATTTAAAATATAAAAAGGGCAAAGGTGTTATAAAAAGGTATGGTTAATTAGTACTCAGATTCCTTCAATGTCTACAAGTCTCAAAATAGTTTCAAAACTTTAATTCATTCAACTTAATTATGAAGTATCAGTTTAAAACAATAAAAACTAAAATAAATTTGGTCCTTTTTTCCTTTGTAAATTATAATAACCTTTACTTAATATAGAAGGCACAAGCCTTAAACATAAAATGACCTCCAGACATGATTCTTGAGCCTCATGTAAGTTGTACAATGGAAGGTATAAGGATCAAGTGATAAGCCTCTTAAGGCATAGGCCTCACATGCCTTTCAATCACTGATATATATATATATATATATATGTATTTATCTCTCTCTATATTTATGTATATGTATACATATATATATATGCGTGTGTGTCTCTCTTTCTCTCTCTCTCCCTCTCTCTCTCTCTCTCTCTCTCTCTCTCTCTATACATATATGCACACACACACACACACACACACACACATATATATATTTATGTGCATGTATGTATAAAGAGAGAGAGAGAGACACTCACACATATGTATGTGTATACATAATACACATATATGTGTGTGTGTGTGTGTATAGAGAGACACACACACACATATATGTGTATTATGTATACACATATATGTGTGTCTCTCTCTCTCTCTCTCTATATATATATATATATATATGTGCACATTCACTGATATGTGTCTCTGTATAAAGTTTATATTTTTGTAATTTTTTTGACAGTTACTTATATATATATATATATACGTTATAGAGTTGTAGAGAGAAGCCATGGGAATCTGTGGTCTGTGGCTGTTGGTTGGTTGCAGGTTGGATATTGTGTTGCAAACAGAATTAGAGTTGAAGTAGAAATTTGCCAAACCAAAAGGGTTTGAGCAGTGACAAGGCTGTCAATGGGTCAGAATTAAACCTTTATTTGGCCTGAATTCGATCCAAATTTGTTAATATGGATATTCTCCATATTCGCCGGATTCAGTACAGATTTAAAAATTTGAATCCAATTTTTTTCAAATTTGAATACAGTATACCCTGCTATTGTTATAGATCCGGTTACATTTAATACTGTTTACTGCTTGAAGTCCAAGCATGATCAAAAAGCTCATTGGACCTGGAAAAAACTACTTTCTGGACCAAGCGAAATAACCTCACGCAATTTTCTGAAATTGTAGAATGGCATTGGCAGTTTGATGATAGAAATGCCTTGGTGAGATGGATGCCAATAGTGTTGATGGCATTGAAGGTAACTAATAAAGGGACATAACGGTGGGTAGAGAGGAATGGATGGCAGAGTTCATTGAATTTAAAGGCTAATTTGATATTTAGAAGGATAATAACTAGGAGGTGGTTCGAAACATTGAAAGAAGCTGGGGTTTTGTAGCTAAAATGGTTCTATAATTGGAATACTGTGGTTGTTCAAGGTCTGGAGCAAGGTTGTAAATGTCGCCGTCGCAAGACATATCACCAGACCTTTCTGAAGACATGTCAGGGACATGGGAAAAAGGAAAAATGACGAAAGAATGAAAAAGGGTGAAAATAGGTATTTGTTTTAATGGAACTTTGTAGGGATCTAACTTAGAACTAAAATACATTTAATAGTCGTAAATATGACAGAAAGTCAGAAACAATGTATGTATTGGGGTGGTGGGGTGATGAGGGTGCATTGAACCAAGACGCCACTCTTTATGGATGTGATATTCTGATGTCTCCTCATTGTGTTTGCTCATTCCATCTGATTGTATTATACCATTTGGATAATTTTATTATGTTTAGTGTATTTAAATATGTTTACGTCTTATTTAGACTATCCTCGGGGATAATTTCTCCATTTTCCCACATATCGGTATGCAATCATAATGATCAATGCACATGGACTGTTTCTCTCTTGGTTCGGTTGGCTTGGTCCCATATGGAGGAATGGAACATCTCGTTCCATGTGGTGGATAGGGGGGCTATTTAGTGGGTGGATGTTTTGGCTAGAAAGGAAGCGAGTAGAGAGGATATGTTTGTGGGTGTGCTGACCCAGGATATGCTGCGAGAGTGGTGTTGTGTGGGATGATGATCCCTATGGCTGTTTTTCTAGTTTTCTGTTCATCTATGTTGTTTTTGTTTCTATTTCTGCCTGCTCCCTCGGTTTTAGTCTTTCGCTAAATCGGGGCAGTTGTACTTTTTGTGTTTTCTTCCATCTCATATAATTTATGAATTATCAAAAATAAAATAAAATAAAAGCATACAAATCGAAGTATATGTCATTCACTATATATATATATATATATATAGATGCATTTTTTGTCATTTTATGGTTGTTTAGATGTATTTATCACTAAATTAGATTGCTACAAAGTTTCATTAAAAAAAAACCCTTTTTTCATCATTTTTCACTTTTTCTTTCTTTTTTTCCACAATGCCCTTCATATGTTGTCGCCATGTCGTGATATGTCGATGACATATGGGGACATGGTGGAAAAAATCGCTGGAGAGATTTTTGCCTATGTCGTGTCGCCCTCTTTCAAAATTAAGGACATGTTGGGGACATGTCGTGACATTTAAGACACTGGTCTGGAGAAGGGTCTTAAATTTGCAGAGAAAATAGGTGTATTGGGCTTGCATCGATCGTTGAGTTCTCTGTTGTCGGGAAAATGTAGGATCATGAAATCATCGTATCACGGTGGTAATGGTAGATTGAGATGTGTATTTTTTTTGGCCTATAAGGATTGGGAAAGGCTGTAACAATCTTCAATATACCTTGGTTTGGAGATTGGGTATCCAACAGAAGAACGTCCAAGCTGTTGCCTCCTCTAGTAGAAGTTCGGAGGAGATTTGGAGAGTCTCGATCTCTAATGACAAAGCTACATTGGTGGGTAAGTCTGAAGGGTATGGTAGGGTGGCGCATATAGGAGAGTCCAAAAATGACTATCATTTATGATAACCTGATTGTAACAGAAAGAGAAACAGAACTAAAATAGTGCTTGGTAGGAAGACCTAAATGAGAAGCACCACTAGTTCTAGAGGTTATTGGAAACCTGGTTCTGGTTTTGATGTGAAGAAGTTCGTAGCGACATTGTTCTTGTTTCATTCTCAATCTCAAGTGAGCAGGATTTTGAGTAATGGATTTCAGATGTATTGTCCTTTCGTTCTCTTCTTGAATGCATGGAGTACTTGTTTGGGATGCTCCGTTGACGAAATTGAGGTCGACCGAGCATGGGTTAGAATTTTAGTGGTTCCTCTCCACCAAGGTTTCATGTACCGGCTGGTATCCGTTCATACCGCTCGGCTGTATCAGAATCGGACACTGTCGGTCCGGTATATCTGAGATACCAAAAAAACTAAAAATAAAAAATAAAAAGCAATGTACCGGCCAATAACATGGTTCAAAATATCCTATCTTCCAATACGGTTAATATTTATCTTGAATCCATTGTGTTGGTACGATACATAGGTATATTTTAGGATAAGCTTATTTCTATACTGTATAAGTCGATACATGTAATAATACCGATCATATCGGTCAATGCGGCCTATATGTTGGAATATATCGAGTGTATTTAATTAATATACTTGATACATGCAATGCTTGTGTTTTTTTTTTACATGTAAAGGCATGAAAAACAAACCACTAGTTCATTGTTCAACTCTCTTTCTCTCCTTGACCAAAAAACCAAACCCCATTGAAATTTAGCCAACTTTGTCTTGAAATTTTCTTAGATCGATTGAAAACATCTAATATTTGGAGCTTAAAAAGTACTTTTCCTCTTCTTGCATAGGTTTTCGAGGTATGCATTATAAGAATACATTTTTCATTCTAAATTATACTTTTGTCTAAAAGCTTGTTCGGAGTTCTATTATATGGGATCTAGATGCTTATTTTTTTAAATTTCCATTCACATGTTCGCCTACCGGTTTATTTCCACATTAATATATATTTGTGTATGGGTGTATGACATGAAAAACCTGTTAAGTTGTCATATTTTTAAATTATCTTTCCATATAAATGAGTTGTGTTTTAAGTATCCACCATTTTTCATGTGTATTCACCATATCCACAGTTTTTACAGCGTTTTCACATGTATACGATACGTATCGAGATGCATATCTTCATTTTTTGACTTTTCAATATGCTACCTACATGCCTTTTTTGACCGGTCAGTCCAAACCGGTCTAGACCTGGATGGTCGGTTTAGACCGGTACATATTTGCTATGTACTGGTCAGAACACTTCATTTAAAATGTTAGAAAAGTGAAAAAAACCCTAATCCCTAGATGGATGGGAGGGAGGGAGGGAGGGAGGGAGAGGATGGTTAATGACACTAATGCCGCCATAGGGTATGATTCAACTTTTATCCTTATTGGTGGGAAGAAAAACCAGTCAGGATGGTTAATGGTTAATGACACTAATGCCATAGGGTATGATTTTTGCTGGCGGAAGGTCAGGGATGGTGGGGTGGTAGAAGGGGGATCCATTGAAGGGAACGTGGTAGAGGTAGAGAAAGCATGCAGGGTTGAGGTCCAGGTGTGTGGCCCTGGTGGTAGAAGATTCAAACTTCAATTCACCACCATAGTGTAAAGGATCAGCTGATCCCGATCCAGATCGGTCGGTCCAACTAGGGATCGTCCAGAAACGAGCCGCGATCCCTGGCCGATCCCAAAAAAATTTAACATTCAATGATTTGGACCGAGTCTATGATGGATCGGCCGATCGCGGACTATCCCCAACTAGGGATCGGCCAAAAACGAGCCGCGATCCCTGGCAGATCCCAAAAAAATTTAACATTCAATGACTTGGACCGAGTCCATGACGGATCGGCCGATCTCGGACTATCTGTCACAGAATTGGCGAGTGAGAGGGAGGGAGGATGGTGAGGTGGCAGAAGGGGGATCCATTGAAGGGAACGTGGTAGAGGTAGAGAAAGCATGCAGGGTTAAGGTTCAGGAGTGTGGCCCTGGTGGTAGAAGATTCAAACTTCAATTCACCACCATAGTGTAAAGGATCGGCCGATCCCAATCCGGATCGGTCGGTCCAACTCGGGATCTGCCAGGGACGAGCCGCGATCCCTGGCCGATCCCAAAAAAATTTAACATTCAATGACTCGGATCGAGTCCTTGACAGATCGGCTGATCCCGGACGATCCAGGGGGAGGGAGGGAGGGACTTTCTCCTCTTCTACTTTTTTTTCCTCCTTTTCTTAATACGATATTTTTTTTTTAATTTTCGAGCCATTGTTTTGGATCCGCCGATCCAACTCGGTATCGGACCGGGACAATCCCTGATCCGATACCTAGTTTAAACACTATGCTCATCACAGCTGTCCAAGTAAGGAGGTTGACCCCTGGGATAGGGAGGCTCGTGGGCCATCAGCAGGTAGTGCCTTTGGGCCTACATATCATAGCAATGGACCTAGTAATCGTCCAAAACCCAATGCTAGTGAAGGTAGAAATGTTTGTGGACCCGTATTGACTTGTAAGCCCATGAAGGCTCAGTTGGGTGGTATGGGCTTAAGGTTACTAGATCCTGTTAATCAGGGTTTGGTAAATTGTAGTTATACAACCTCCCTAAGAGCGGATAAGGGGTTTGGAGATAGACCGTTATTTAATGGGGGCCCTTCTTCAGCTCCTATCCCATTGAAAATTGAAGATCATCATGCAGCAATTGATAAGGCGACCATGGGGATGAAATGTTTGCTGTTCGGTGGTGCTAGAGTAATGAATGGTCAGTCGGGGATGAGGATTTCGCTAGGGTCTGAGGCAGCGATGGAGGGACTTCAGCCAATTCTAAGGTGCTCTGCAAAAATGGGAAATGAAATGATGAAAACATCTGAAGGTTTAAGCTATCAAGAAGCGGTTCTAATTCTACAGATTATGAAGGATTCCCTGCAGAATAAATGTATACAGGCGTAAAGGGAAGGGAACAGGATGGTGTACTTGAGAAGGACAACTTTAGATAAACCTCTTAATTTTGATTTCATCCTCCTTAGTTTCTTTCTCTTTCATCTCCCTGCTTGTATTTCTCCCGCATTCATTTTTGTGGTTTGGATGTTGGAGGCTTTGAATATTGAGGTGGGTGGTTGAAGATAGGATTCAATGAGGTGGTTGTTTTTAGGAAATGAGGCTAATAATCTGCAGCAATCGTGGGCTGTAGGAGGGGATGTGTGTGCTGTTTCTACTTATGGGGCTGTACGAGGACCGGGTTGCTGTAGGTAGAGTAAGCAGTTATCGACCAATTAGTTTTGTAGTATCTTTTATAAGAATCTTTTAAAATCTTGGCTAGCAGATTAAAAAGTGTCATCAAATTAAGTAGGAGAAAGCCTATAATCATGTGAATTGGGAGTTCTTGTTGTATATGTTGGTATGTTTGGATTGAAATGGAGGAATTGGTATGAGCCTGTCTAAATTTTATATTTGGTGTGGTATTGGTTAATGGGGTATCATTGAATGTTTTTGAACATCTAGAGGTGAGGCAAAGGAGAAGGTCCCCTTTTCCCATTTCTCTTAATCATTGGGGCAGAGGCATTGAATAGACTTTTTCTGAGGGCTTATTGGGGGCAGGTTGTTAGAGGGTTTTAAGTAGGGGGAACTGGCCATTGTATATCTCATATGCAGTTTGCAGATGATATACTAGTATTTTGTGATGCTAATCATAGGCAGTTGAGAATTTTAAGATGTATTTTGGTATGCTTTGATGCAGTTTCATGGTAGAAAATTAATTTGGGTAAAACATTAGTGTTTGGTGTGGAGGAAGTTGAGCACTCAAGTCAAGTCATTGAGCTTTTATCTTGGTAATAAGATCGGGAAATTGCCTAAATCATATTTGGGAATTCCTTTAGGTGTTGGTTTCAAGTCATCTTCCGTTTGAAACTCCATATTTGGTGTGGAGGAAGTTGAGCACCTAGGAGCATGGTTCTAAATGTCGTGACATGTCGCTATACAGGGCTTAGGCAACACGATATTGGGGGATAAGTTGCTATTCAGACTTTTTTCCCCATGTCGCTGATATGCCGCGACATGAAGGGGAATATGTTAAGATATGACATGTCGTTCAAATCGAAGACATGTTGATCTAGATTGGGGAAGAATCATTCCATTTCTTTTTTTTTTTTTATCAGTAATAAATTTTTATTAATAAGTCCAAAGGACTATAAGAGTACAGAACTAGGCCACTCTAAGCAACACCAGAAAAATGTAAACAGTTTGTGCCCCCTCGGTTTCAACTACTAAACACATCTGTCTTAATCCCAATATAACCCCCATCTGTCTTGTACTCTTTCTTGCCCTAATCACTGATTTTTGCATAATCTTTCACATTTAACACTAGGATTAGCGTTGTTACCATCTTGGGGGTGATGGGGATGATGACATTGAGCCGGGTCGCCACTCTTTATGGATATGATGTATAGGATTAGGGGCTGATCTCTCCTCATTTGTATTTCCTTATTTTATGTATGTCTTGTGCTATTTCAGTCTTTTATTGTGTTCCACGCACCTATTTGTCTTATTTAAGCTGTAATTGATTGTATCTTTAGGTTTCGTATGCTGATGTCGGTAGTATACCTAAATATATGTCCTTGATCATATACACATTGTTTGTGTCATTTTTCATGTTTTTAAATGCATTGAGGCCTCAATTACATCCCTCTAAAGTTTGACAACCAAAAACACATTTTTTACTCACTTTTCTTTGCCAGAGGAACCTGGTGACATGTCTTGCGACAATGGCATTTTGAACCTTGCTTAAGAGTCATTTAGCCTTTGTCTTGGTAGCAAGGTCGGGAAATTGCCTAAATCATATTTGGGAATCCTTTGGGTTTTGGTTTCAAGTCATCTTCTGCTTGAAACTCCGTTATTGGAAGAATGGAAAGGAGGTTAGCATCTTGGAAGAGCAAGTATTTAAGGGAAGAGGGGGGCAATCAAGCTACTTCAAAGTGATTTCCTTTGATACGAAGTAGAAGGGCAACATAACTATTGTTTGGCAAAGTGTGATCTTGTTTGCGAGGCTAGAGAGACTAGGGTAATTCGGTGAGAATGCTTAAAGAATTTAACAAAGCATTGTTGGGAAATGACTCGGGAGATTTTTGGATAGGAAAGGAGTTTTTGGAAGTGATAGTGGATAAATACGGGCGTTCTCTAGGACATTGGGAATTGACTAGTGTTATTTATATAGTGTGGGTTTGTGGAAAGCAGTTTTGATTGTAGCGGGCCAGTTTCATAAAGTGGTTAAGCTGTAAGTTGGAAGGGGAAATGACATAAAATTCTTGGAGGATGTTTGGTCTGGGGAATAATACTATAGCACATTAGGTACCAGGATCTGTATTTGGTTTCTAGGAGTAGAGGATGTTGGATTAGCGTTTTGATTCAAAGGGAAGATAATTGGTTGGGTGGAATTTGCAATTTAGAATACCTCTATTTGATAGAGAATTTGTTTCGGTTGTTCTTTTGTTCAATCTTCACGAGGTGCGATTGTTGGAGGCCCTGATTGGACATATTGGTTATGGGATTGGACTTCGGATTTTTTCTGTGAAGTCTTTCTTTAGATTACTTGTTCCCCATTCTCGGAGTTGTACCCTTTCTCAGTTGATTTGGAAATCCCCGGTACTTTCAAGGTGTCTTTCTTTATATGATTAGCATCTCATGATAAAAGTTTAACTATTGACTATCTCAACTCTAGGATGTGTATTTCGAATTGGTGCTCAACTTGTAAAGAGAACATAGAGTTGGTGAATCATCTCTTGGTGCAGTGTAGGGTTTTTTTTTTGGTAAGCAAGGTTGTCAAATCATGAATGGAGTTGAAAATTGATAGGGGCCACTTAAAATCGAATCGTAATTTTGAATCATAAATTGTAAGATTCATAGTAGTTTTAGTAGTAGTAGGGTCGGGGATTTAGGTTTTGAGATTTCTGTTAAGAAAAGGTATTCTTTATTGTTTAAAATTAGCAAACTATGTTTCCTTATATATATATTTAATCATTTTAGAGTACTATGTTCTATATAAACAAGGATTAAACCATAAAAGGGAAACTTTTCAGTATTAAAAGAAGCATACATTTTTTTAGTGTTGCAGAGTTGAATTATTTGAATCGTATGAGTCATATGATTAAATCGTAAATTGTAATATTCAATGTGTAAATCGTAAGATTCAAACATGAACCAACTTTTTCACTGATTTGAATCGATCTAGGGTCAAATCGAATTGAATCGTAAGATTCATACAATGAGTTATCAAGATGCAAGCTTTGTTCCTTCTCTTTTATTGGGCAAGGGCTCTACCAGAATTTTTCGATGTATCTTTCTCGAACTTTTAAATGATTGGGGGGCTGTCTAAAGTATGTATAGTTATAGGAGTCATAATTTTGTTGGTGTTGACTAATGATGTAATTGCTTTATATGTTGGCAAGGTCCACATTTCTTCTTAAATGAATATAAACATCACGCTTTATTCTTATATATATATATATATATATATATATATATATATAGAGAGAGAGAGAGAGAGAGAGAGAGAGAGAGAGAGAGAGA
>JAUPMG010257036.1:0-21089 GCA_031762675.1 Pachysandra terminalis | reverse complement strand
AAATTAGGCAAAATTTAGATAATTAAAATAAAATATAAAAATGAAGGAATTTGGCAATTTCTAAGTAAAATTGGGAAAATAATATGTGAAAACACCAGATAAGTCATGAAATGGATGTGATAAAATGTGGTATTTTCATGACTTATCAATTGGTCTCTCCTCGGACGTGAAGGAGAATCAGGAAGTGAAGAAGTGGCATCATCATTTGCGAGGGAGGAGGCGTCCACAAGAGGGACATCTGGATCCTCCTCCATTTGAGTTGGAGACGCTATCCTGGTATGAGGCGTTTTCTTTTGCTTGACAAGGGGAGTCCCCAAGTTAATATTGGGACATCACTTCTCTTTCTTAGCTTATCCATTCCCCGACTTTATCAAAATAAGTCCTTGAAACATAAACATTAGGCGCTCTAGGGGAAGCGTTACTGGCTTTGAAACAACAACTCTCGCCGGACTAGACGAAGCATCAGGAGTCGTCTCCTTTTCAAAGAAGAGCCCATCTATGGTATTTCCCACACCAGGAGTATGAGGGCATTCATAGTGACTCGCAACATCTAATATATATATATAACATGTGAAAGATTGTTTTTATGTGTAGCGTGAGAAATGCACATATATAGATGAGAGAAAAACAAAAGTTGTTACCACTCTCATTTGAAGGCGAAGGATGAGAAACGGTAGATGAAGCAATGATGGTAACCATAGTCTCAGGAGGAGTAAAGGAAGGGCGGTCCCTGTCAGACGCTGAAGAGACCAGTCTAAGGTTAAACTCTGGAATATCATCTTTGCTCTCCTCTTCACCAGTTTCCTCCTCTTGACTCCTTTCGTCAGCAAGAACATCCTCCTCTTCAAGGGTTGGGTATGGAACCTACTCATCAGGGTACTGATCACAATCAGAAAAGGAGTCGGCTTGACCAGAGGTTCGAACCTAAATGTGAAAAGAAAGCAGCGACGAGTAAGTTAAACAGACTAAAAAGCCAAGGGAATAATGGGAAATGCCGTTGTACGCGAGTGTCTCTATGTATATACAAACGCAAAAGTAAGAAGACAAAAAAAGTCAGAGTCAGGTAAGAAAATAATCTTATTGGCTGACCACGAGAACTGGTCGCTCTCGATGACGTGGCTCTGGCTTGCTTCATAGAAATTTTATGAATACCTTCCATATAAGGTTTAGCATGCTTCTCACGAAGCAATTGAAGTTTTATCCGGGGATGCTTGGCAGGGACAACGATAAGAGGCACCCTCATTGCCCTAACTTTGACGAATGTGAAAGCATAATACTAGAAGTCGTACCAAAATTTTATCATCCGTGGAATGCATCCCATGTAAGGACACTCACCGACTACCATGATATCCTCTATAGAAGTGTGAAACAACTCACAAAAGCCTCTTCTGGTGTAAACGAGCCCGGATATGGACACGTCAATCTCAGGAGTCGTCGTTGAAGGCGGAGTTTGCATAAATTCAAATTGCCGAACGGAGCGCTGAGGGTTATAAGATTTTGTGATAAAATCTTCGCTATGATTGACCCGCACTGGGAGGCACCCCGGGAGTACGTTCATAGTATAAACAATAAATATAGAAGGCACAGTGGAGCATTGGCCAAAACTCGCCCTACTCAGTGCAACTGGATGTTTATACCCCACACGTCGCACCCCGGGAAATGTTATGATATATGGCCGAAATATGAAACACGCCCCATTAGCAACTAAGGCAATGAAATTTGTATTTTAGCCCCGCCGAGCGTGCTCCCACAAGGCAACGCGAGTGTGATTTTCTCCATCTGCAGGAAAGGTATGGGGAGGGGAACTGTAAGTCCTAAAATGCTCCAACACAAAAAGTTGCAAGAATTGGGCATGAACAAAGGTTTTGATTTCATACATCCCACCTAAACTAGCGAGATCATCAACTAACAGATCGAGATGATAATAAAGAGTTCCCAAGAACATTGCCGCTAAAGGAAAGCGGAAACCTCGTGCCATACACACAACCATAGCGAAATTACAACTGTGCACCTTATCACGGGGAGGACTTTCAAAGACGTACCTTGAGAGAAACAATGAGATGAAGGCCTCAAGTATATGAGGGGAGTCGTGACCTTTGCCAAGGATCTGCTCAGAAATATCTCCTGCAATCTTTGAAGGCTTCATATCTTTAAAGAAATACCGAATCCAAGAGTGAAAGGAAAAACGAAATTCCCTTTCTGGCTAATAAGAGCGAGCGGCATATACAAAGGTGTAATTCGCCAAACTTTGTGAATTCTCCAATTCGTTGACGATTCTTAGCTCGTCCTTGTCAAGCTCAATATTCACAGGGTCTGAATCCTCAAGTATTTCCAAACCAAGTAATACATGAACGTCTTCTAAGGAAGGAGAAAATTCTCCCCTAGCAGCTTTGAAAGTATGAGTCCTTATTCCAACGGCAAACCAGCTCTGACAAAAATTCTTTATCCACGTTCAAGTACAATTCGCAAGACACCTGGACAACATTCTTCAACCTGCATTGTTCAAGCTTGTGTCACAAAGATTCTGTCTCCATCACATCATGGCACCGCTCACGCCAAAAATAGGGAGGTCGTACTTGCTAGGAGGATACTCCCCTAACTCAAATTTTATCTATGTTATTGAAGACACAGGAGGGCGTAACCCCTCTTCGGCCAAAGTAGAAGGAAATAAGCATGCTATTGTAGTAAGGCACCTTTCCTTTTGTTCCGCACATAACGTATGATGTGTGAGATGATCATGGAAGGGAAGCAAAGTCTTTGGCTCGTGGTCACAAAGTGAAGAGTTGAGGCCATGAAAGGATTGAGTTCCGTCTCATTCCCGAAACGGGGATAGACGTTGGTTATAAAAATCTCGTGAAGAATGCTGTAGATGGGTAGGACCTTAGAGACACTAAGGGAGTTATCTGTATTCCATTATGCTCTCTTGACACAAAGAAACTTGGTAATCTCTATCTTCTCCACCTCATCAATGTCGGGTATGGTACTAAGGGAGTTGTTCAGTGTCGGGCATAATCCTAGACACCAATGAAAGGTTGAGGCGTTTGGTAATGCCATATAGGTTGAAGGTGATACTCATGGAGTCAAAGTCGGTGTTAGTGATGTGAGAGTATATCTCAAGGGCAACGGAGGAATACGTGTTCCGCCCCAATCTAGGATAAGTTCCCATCCTATGGTTTGGAGTGGTTCCACTACACCATAGTGTGCCATGTCAGGCTTAATCACCCGCTTTTCCACTATGAAATCTTTACCCGCATACTTATTGGGTTCAGGCGCATTTACAACCGGGGTTTGGGTCGTCTCAACCCTAGTGGTTTGTTCGGTTCTAGGTGGAGGGGAATCATCCCCCATTGGGTCAGAAGAGTGATGTGATGAAGAGGAAGATCATGGGGCTTGTGATCTTCTAGATGTGGAAGTCTTAGAAGTTTTGGCCTTCTTGGAGGGACTTTGTGCAACTTGGGTTCTAGCCATGGATTTGTCTAGGTTTACCAGAAAAATGAAGAACACAATGAAAATCTAAAAGAAACTTACCGGAATGAGGATCGATTGATGTTGATCTTAGGAAGAGTTGGAATGGCCTAAGAATTGCTTGAGATGGCCTTGGAGGAAGTTTTGAGAGTTAGGTTTCTCTACAAAATGAAGTTAGGGCATCAATTCATATAAAAAGCTCGGTATCAGGCTCGGCCGCATGCTCGGTAGGTAGCTGGGTATCTGCTGAGGTATCTTCCGAGGTCAGAAAATTAAAATTTTTATATAAAATTTCTAAAATCATTCCTAACAATCTTCCACAAAAAAAAATCATTTTATTTCAAAATAGATTTTAATTCATAAGTATGTTAAGTTAACGTGTCTGATCCAATCCGGGACAACTCTAGTAATCTTGATTTCTTAGGTATAAAATTTATATTCTTATCAGGTTGGTTCGTTTAGTGTTTCTTACTTCTTTATAATTTGTTCTTGTCTTTTAACAACCTTTCAAATTAATTTCTATTAATACCAGTCAATATTAGGGTCTAACTATAAGCCATAATTTATCTTGTTTGTTTACGATCTTGTTCTTTTCTTCAATCTATCTCAATCTACTTGTTCCTCATCACTTAGCATTTTGGATTTCCATTCTCTAATTATGAATTGTAGATTTGCGTGTATCTTGGTATAGGGTTTAGTGTTCCTTATACAAGTACATTTACACAATCTATATATAAACATAGAAGTCGCAATTATTACTCTTAAGTGAATTCACACAATTCAAGCTAATCATAACAAGTTATCATGCTTCTACATTCTCATCCTAAAATTAATTAACTCCAAAGTCTCTAAATTTATAGTTTATAGAAATCTTAACAAGTAGTCACACAGTCCATCTTATGCTAACACTTGTCTAAGAACACGTTATAAATATATGCACAGCACACACACTTCAAAGCTTTACACCAAAAATCACACAGTCTACTTTTAAAACATCACTCAATATCGAACAATCCACATGAATTTTACAGCACACATTCATAGGTATAATTCTTAGGCTGATATGTCTCAAAGCATAAAGTTCAAAATTTATCTACACACTCACATACATACATACACATATACATTCATATATAAACACAAGCATAGAGAACACACCATACCAAACAATCACACCTTATACAACAGTTGCAAGAAAACACACTGCACCTATATGTGGATCTTAGGTTAACAATTTTCTACGTTCTCGTCCTAAGATTTCACTATACCCTTAGATTCTCTTTACTCTAAGTAACTTAAACCTAGAGCTTTGATACCAATATGTCACTCCTCGAATCCAAGATGTGTAATCTTGAGGATTTCCAAGGGAATGACCTCCGGATCCAAACCATGGATGCGTCCAAAACAATACAACCAACTCGTGGTTCAACAGAGCAAACTAAATACAACAGAAGTCTCATAAAATTTAAATAAAACCTTAAACCATAATTCAATAATCATAAAAAGTCCAATCAAATCAATGATTACCTTAATTTGAACCACTAGGGGTCAAAACAGAAATTAATGAGTCTATAAAAATTCAATAGCAAATTCTAATCCTTAAAGTTCCCATAGTCTTATTCACAGCCTACTAGTGTCTCCAGTCTGGGTTCTGTCACTTCTCTAGTGGTCCACCTGTTTCAACATAGGAGTGAACTTGGAGGCTCAATAGGAAAAATCCATAATAACTACAACAGTTATTTTCATAATCATATGATAAGTCATGTTAGTTCATGCAAGTTTCACCAAGCATTACCACGCTAGTCATGTAATCAATGCAGTTAGGAAATCAATATTCTCATTATCATTTTATTCTAATAATTAACTCATCATCACAACCACACATAAATTCCACAAGTCGTAGTTCATTTTAATGTCATGTCATTGTTTACATTCAAACATCATTACATTCATAATCATGCTCATGCTCATCTTAAGCAAACATCAATGTCCTCATGAACTCTGTCATGATATATACACAAACACAACCAGAATGTATACCCATGTCCTCATGAGCTCAGTCATGATACACATCCACTCCCAGGGCTACCAACTCTCACGGTACCTCCTATACAGTATAGTCCTCCTTTTCACTTATCACACCATTCACACAACAAAAATCAATCACAACCACAGATCACACTATGACTCAAATAGTAATCAAACATCACACTACATTCAATCCATAGTCACACATCACACCCAAATCAAACCATAATTATACCACACACCACAATCAATGCTATTCATGCAAATGATCACACCATGAGCACATAGTTGATGAACAAGACACACAAACATGAATGCAATGCATATGATGAGATGAAATGATGCAATGTATGCAAAGGGTGTTAGGCCAAGCTTAGCCATAAACTCAATCCCACATCTCTTTTAGGAAACTTTGTTCCAAGAATGTGCTTATACGTCCATATCATGGTCCCTCTTATCTGAAGAGTATTGAAATCACATTATCAATTTCTTTTAGGGGATTCTAACCTAAGGTGGAAAATTCCACCCTCTTTCCTTTTTGGGGATGATACCCATGGTAGAAAGCTACCCTTTTTCCAGTTCCTTTTTGGGGATAATACCCAAGGTAGCAAATCCACTCTCTTTCCTACTTTTGGGGATAATACCCATGGTAGAAAGCCACCCCCACATAATCACACAGTGAACTCATCTAGAGTCACTCTCAATACATTTATTTCCAGTAATGCATCTAGCATTACTCACCAACACATCATAGTTTATAATCATATCATAGTTCATAAGGCTCATATAGGACTCACACACCACATTTCAACCAACTCACATGCTTTGAATTTAACTCATTCTAACATCATACTACATACCTTATAACATGTTATAACTTTCTAGAATCTCATCAAACATCATAACATACCGCACATGGTCATAACATTTAGTAAACTGAGGTAAGTAGCACCTATTGTTGCACAAAATCTTATACACACATTTCACACAAAAACCAACACTATATGCAACTCAACAACATCAAAACCAAGGTGTCCACCAAATTTGGGGCAAGGGGGAGCTCGGTAGGTGGCTTAGTAGTATCAAATGACATGCCGATGAGCTCGATAGCTGCCAAAGGTCGGTAGCTCAGGCAGAGAATTTGGGATGTTTGGCAGGTGGGCTTGGCACTTGCTGAGGTACCTACCGAGAATTTGTTATCGCCCAAAAATTCCAGATTTTTATAGGGCTTCGTGCCCAACTTCACCCAACCTTAATTTCACATATTTCTAAAAACAATCATAAATTACACTATCATTCATCAATCAATCTTGTTACAAACAAAACCTAAGATCTAAACAAGAATTTACATGTTAAATCTAACCCAAATCTCATGATTCAAAGAATAAAACACTCACGTCATCATATCAAGGTATATAAATCAACATAAATATGGATTGATCACACAATATCATGCAAAATAGAATTTCTAGATGCTTAATCCTAAGTAGTTATCATAATCCTACAAAAATAACTGTTATATAGACTAGGGAAGACCCCTACCTCAAGATCCTACAGATTTGGATCCGTAGTACCATCATCATCTTTTCCTCTTCTATCTTCGTCGGCCTTTTCATTGCTTGCCTCACCAATCTCTTTCTTTCTCTTCTCGCTTTATAATCTACTTCGTATTTTCCTCCATCATATAAAATCTTCCCTTTACTCCTTGTTCTTCCCATCTTTTTCCTCTTCTTTTTAGATCTGGATTCCTTCTTCTCTCTTCTTTTTCCTCCCAAATCTTCTAACTGTATGGTTTGTTCCACCTCTTTCTGCCGAATCTCAAATTCCTCCTCTTTCTTGATTCAATTTGAATTTGATTTTTCTTACGTAAGATAGGGCATGATCTCCACCATAAGCATCTTATTGCTTTGATTCTAATCATAATTGTCAACTTTCCTAAATTATTGTTGCTGATTACTATCACTAATTACCATTACTCTCACTTAAATTGGATTCCTTCAAGATCTTCTTATTAGGCCAAACGACCAGATCCACAATTAGGTCCTAAAGCTCAACTGTAAGAACTTGAATAATCCCTAAAAGTCTTAACTTGAGATCTTAGGATAAAATAGTAATTTAACGATTTGGTAATTTAATTTCATTTATTAATTAGGATTAGAACTCTTAAAATCCTTAATTGTATAAGACACTAGAAATTCCTTAAGTCACTAAAACTGATCAGGTCCGCCAGTTAGACCTAAGATGCAGTGTTGGTCAGATAACTGAACTTAGCAGTTAAATAGGAAATAAAATAAATTAGTAAGATAATAATTGGTTTAGACAACCTAGAATATTCATTTGAAGCCCCTAAATATATTTACAACATAATAACTAATAGGGTAATTAATTTGGAAGAATCGAGTTAGAAACTTAGTTTTGCCTATGTAGCTGTTTTAAATTACACGTTTGCCCTTAGAGCCTTTAAATAGAGAACTTAGGTCTTATAACCTTATTTCTCTCTTTCTCATTCTTGTGGAGCTCATGGAGAAGAAGAGGAGTGGAATGCTCAAATTCCTAGATGCAAGGAGGAGCGACATCGGACGCGGTCCGGCAACGCTCCAAGTTGAGTTTTCTTTCGATGCAAGTGTATTTATTTGTATTTCAATGTTATGATCATGGGAGAAGATCATGTTTGATTGTGTTCTTCCTTACCCCATGATTTGGTAATTAGATTTCATGTATTAGGGATCTAATCCCATGCTATTTAGACCTCATCCCTTGTAGACAACCTATGTGGACCGATTCACTTGATTTCAGATTTCTAGGGTTTTGGGAATTGGGGAAAGTCATTTGAACCTTGTGTAGACTGAACCCTTGACTTAGAAACCAATTTCGAAGCTCCCTTAGGTGATTAGTAACTTCTATGTGAAATTTCGCCAAGAAACACCCAGAAAAGACCCTGTCCCGAGTTTCGGCTACCCCTTTGATGAGCTGAGGAGTCTACCGAATCTCAGAGTAGATTCCCAGCTCACTATGAATGTCACCGAGACCAAGTTCGGTGCATCGAGAGATGCTCCAAGGGTGACTTCGGTGCGCCGAGAACCTTGCCGAGCCTCATTTTAGAAATTGAATTGAGATTGGATTCGACCTAATGGGACCCATTGGGACTAGTTCCCAAGGTTGTAGATGATTTGGCACATTTTCACCTTTCTTGATGCGCCAAGAGTGCGTCGAGTAGCTCGCCAAGAGTGTCCCCTGGTCTGATGTTAAATGTTAAGTTATGGACATCTGTAGAATGACCAACCTCACATGTTTATCATGTTTTTGGAGCCAGTAGACCTGCCATGCAAAATATGAACCCCCAATCCGAAAGTTAGCTTTCCTAGAATTGGCCGAGCAATAGGAGATTCTTGGGTAACTTGTGTAATTGACCCCAAAACCTTTCCTTGGTTCATTTTCCCTTGACTTATGCATGTCTAAGTATAGAAATTAGTACTTGAGATGAAATGTGATGTTTTAACTACCTATGTGGATGTTTAGTATTGATTACTTCCTTCCTTCCTTTGACTTACCTCTAACATATACTTCATTTGTTTGATGCTCATAATTAACTTGCACCTATCATTGTCATGTTCCCTTATATTATATTGTTCTAGGCATGTGTGGAGTATAATGTTGTGCATTATCTTACCCTTCGTGATGTCTGATGTTTATATCTTGTCTACATTGATTATATCATGTTTCTTACGTTTAGATGACCATTGGGCTTAGTATGCGATGTTGTGCACTAATGTACCATGTAGTGTAGGATCATGGGACTATGCCCATGTGATTGCTTATTTGAATATATGTCTGTGAAGCATTGTGCATTGCATTAATTAATGGACCTGAATTCTATAAGTTGCATATGGAATATCTTGCTCTAATAGCTCAGTCTAATACCCCATCTGATACCCCTGAGTTTAGGCTGTCATATGAGATGAATTGCCTTGTTAACCTTTATTGTTCTATGAGAGGACCATGTTGTATACGCCCAAGTTGAGAGAGAACCCTATGTTGGTATTCCTCTACAGACTTGTGGTATGATGTTTTCCGAAGGATCGACGCATTGGTGCGGCTTGGAAGATGGTGAACCATAATTATACCCTTATGTTGGAATGTCAATATGTATGATTCCCTGAGGGCGTAATCACATTGGTGAAAACCTCGGATTATTACCCATGATAAAAAATAAGTGGGGGGATTGTGCCTGCTTGGTCGAAAACCCATAAAACTATGTTGTACACATAGAATAATCCTATCATTTAGCCGTGAATACAGGGATGAAGCCACATTTGTGGGAAATCCTAGATAGTCATATTGGGATCATGTGGGAACTTACTATATTTCACATTACCATACAACGCCCCCTCTGCATTTGCATTGCATATTCTCTATTGCTATCATTTTCAGTGTCTAGTGTATTGTACTAGATCTAATTACCATATAGAATTAGGCATGTGGATACTAGGATGTTGACCTATGATTTTATACCGAGTAAGGATGAGAGAGAACAGTAGATTGTGTGATCTTTGTTGCTTATTGCTTTATCACCATGAGCATAGATGTTATCCTCACCACAATATATTTACTATTTGTTCTTTTCTCAGAATATTGGGATATGAGTAAATAGCTTGCATTGAAGGACTACTCATTTTGGCTTCCAGCTTATGTTTCTTGATTTATATCTTTCAGGTCTTGGAGCTTGGTCACAAAGAGAGAGAGAGCCTGTGAATGGGTATAGAAACCTGGATTTAGTTGTAAAGTCGTACTAGAATTAGACTTTCATTTTATTAATTTGTAATAGATTAGACTTTATGAATATTTTACTTATATCTTACTAGAACTATTAATTACTTCTGCTTATGTTTTGACCATTGTTATCCATTCCCATAGCAAAATGGGGTTAGAGTTACGAATTGAGCTTGAAATCTCAGAATTGGGATTTTATTGTTTGGTTTGTGACACCAACTAAGTTGGCTTATATTTTAAATCCTCCCATATACTTTTCTAAATTACACATTGATCTTTTTTTTAAAGTGTTCTAAGCGTAGCTTCCTGTTTCATAATTTTGTCAGTCCTAAGTTCTCTTGGCAAATTTAAAGTTCACCCATATCTCTTAATGACTAAAATTTAAATTTCTAGGCTAATAAATCCTTCTAATAATGAATTTAATTATTTTATTAAATTCTTAGGTTCTAGATCACTACATAATCGTCACGCCTTCAACGGCTCTTTGATTGGACAGATCTAAATGAATACAAACTTCTTTAATCTTACTATCTCTATACATAACAATATTAATACATATATTCAAAGCTTTGCATCCACAAAGGAGACAAGCCTTGGTAAACATGCACCTTCTTCTAGAGGGAAAGACAGCCCTCGATGACGCCATCACCTAGGGGAAAGACAGCCCTTGACGACGCAGTAAAAGAAAGATAGCCTTCACCTTCATATTCGTGCTTAAAGGGAAAGACAGCCCTTGGCGGCGAGAGATGGAAAGACACCCCTCACCAACTTACGTCTAGAGGGCAAGACATTCCTCGATGATGTAGAAGGAAAGACAGCCTTCATCTTCTTGCCTAAGGAGAAAGACATCCTTTGACGGTGAGAGAGGGAAAGACAGCCCTCACCAACTTACGTTTAGAGGGAAAGACAACCCTCGATGACGTAGAAGGAAAGAAAAACTTCATCTTCTTTCCTAAAGGGAAATAAAGCCCTTGATGGTGAGAGAGGGAAAGACATCCCTCACCAACTTACGTCTACAGGGAAAGAAAGCCCTCGACGACGTAGAAGGAAAGACAACCTTCATCTTCTCACTTAAAGTGAAAGATAACCCTTGACAAGGAAAGAGGGAAAGATAAAGTTCACCAACTTACGTCTAGAGGTAAAGAAAACCCTTGATGACAAAGAAGGAAAGACAACCTTCATCTTCTCACCTAAGGGAAAAGACAGCCCTTGATGGTGAGAGAGGGAAAGACATCCCTCACCAACTTATGTCTAGAGGGAAAGATGGTCCTTAACGATGTAGAAGGAGATACATCCTTCATCAATTTTCATTCTTACATCAAAGGCCAGATAGCCTTGACAGTGCCAAAGGCTAACAGCCTTGAACGTGCCAAAGTTCAGACAGCCTTCACGGCGCCAAAGGCCAGATAGCCTTGATGGTGCCAAAAGCTGGATAGCCTTCACAATTACTTAGGGGACTATGTAACTCCTGCCAACCTCTATCAAAGGCATCGTAGAGGTGATACACACTATGCCTAAGCTGTAAGGGGGATTTAGAGATATAAAGAAAGGAAGGGTATGAGGCCCGCCAGCCTTGAGTCGTGTTGTGAACTACATCTGTTAACGCGTTTTAGTGTTGGAAAAGATGTAATTCATTAATATGACTTGTGATTGGTCCACTTAAGAGACAGAGCAAATTGTCACTAATTACTTTGGGCTAAGGTTTTAATGCCGTTAAAAACAGTCTGACTGAATCTCAACTGTCATTATCTCTCTCATGCATGCTATAATTGGCTTGTTTCATGGGAGCTTGGAGTAAACATACTAGTTGAGGTACACTCCGTGATCCTTGGCCATCTGGATGCGAGTTCGGACAGCCAAAGATTTCCCACGGATGGTCGATACCATTCGTGGGTGGATCTTTGGAAAAATTGCCATAGAATTATGAAATTAGGCTTTGCTAGGGGCATCAGTTGACCGACCAAGTGTTTGGTCGACCGAACATGGTGTCCGTTCGGTCTCTGACTGATTGATCCCTACGTTAGTCGCATAGTAGACCAGTACTAGTATGTACGATCAGCATGTGCCCAATTGACCGACCAGAACATTCGATTGAACCGTGATCGATCAGATAGCTCACAGGTCGCTCAAAACCCTAAGTCGGTTTTGGAAACTCTGAGCGTTACCGGTCAACCAATTGAAAGGTCCGGTCAACCGGCAACTCGAAGGGTTGATCGTTTTGGTCTTTCCATCTGATCGGTTAATTTGAATTTCGAATTCAACTTAAGTCGGTAGAGCCACAGATCGATTAGCCAGTTTGACCAGCAGACGCGAGTTTCAAAAACTCTGTACATTAGAGTTGTGGATCTAAATGCGAGAAGACCCGCACGAAATTTCTCCAAAGCCCTTGATCTATATCTGAGAGCTCTTTGCTTTCATTTAGGCTAGAGAAATCCTCTCCTTCCATCTTTCCTATTCATAATGGAATTGACATTCTACGTCAACTAATTTGAAGAAGAAGGATTGAGATCCAAGTCCTTACCCTTTGTTGTGATGCATTCAAGATCATATCACACACACATCTAGGGTTATAAGGCCCTCGTCTCTGCCAAGCGTCAATGACGAAATCCAAGGTGGAAATGAGCAAGGAACGTTAGTGTGAAACGGGGATTCAAGCTCACAACAGACGATCTTCGCTTGAGGGAAATCTCATAGAAGTTCTTCTTTTATTGTTTTTAATTTAGGTTAAAAACTATAACGTTTTGAGGTTTCCATGTGGGTTAGGATTAGCCAAGAAACCTAGTAGTGGCTGTTGGGTGAGCCATTGAAACTCTTGTACTGTCTTGGAGAATGCCATTAAATTCTTCGTACGGTTAGAGGTGAGCCGTAGTGAACAAAACCCACCAAGTGAAATCCTTGAGACCGCGGGTGGTATCTCAAGGGAGTGGATTAGGCCGGGATGCCGAACCACTATAAATCCCATGTATTAATTTGTTCTTTTGTTACTTTATTTCCATATATTTTTATGCATAACTATCTACATATGTGACTTATTTCTTTCAATTTCCTTGTAATTGTTAAAACAACTAGCATAATTAAATAGGTTACAAAAAGGGCCCAAATAATTTCGCATATCGACGTAAAACATATTCACACCCCTCTATCTAATTACTACGTGCACTTTCACTTTACATTTTGGTGACTTCACTGGGGAGTAGTCTCCCACATACTGATTCACAACAAAAGAATGCCTAGACAAAAGAGTAAGATGAAAGGCGTGGCACAAGCCACGGGGTCATCTCTTCATGCTGTTAATGAAGAGCATGAAGAAGACTTAACAGATAATCTACATAAGTTAGATGGTGAGGAAGAGTTGGAAGAACGATTAGATGATCTTGGTGATCAAATGGAAATGACGCTCATACAAGTGAACAAGATAGAGGAAATGCAAGCAAAGATGATGGACTTACTACAGATCATGATTACTCGAGAAAGTCGTTTACCCATGCCTGCAGCTGAGTTGGCTGAGGAAACATTACCTATGGTGCCTGCTGTAGCACCCTCCAATACTCTAGTGGGTATTCCTCAACTATACTCCATAGGAAACAATGGATTTATGACACGAGAAGAAATTACTAGCCTCTTTCAACAACAAAAGGTCAAACCTACCGAATTTAGCATCAAAACAATACCCCCCATATCCAATAGATATCATGAATAAACCTTACCCCGTGGGGTATGTGGTTCCTCCATTGATGCCACAATACAACGTGTGAGTGGGAAATATGAAGGAACATGTCAGTAAGTTCACAGGCACAATGGGAGAATTTTCCGGAGATGATGAGTTGAAGATGAGGGAGTTTTCTAGGTCTCTCACTGTAGTGACCCTAACCCTAAATCATAATTGAGTGAATAAATCCTATTTAATCATCTCAATAAACCTTAGGATTTAAACGAAAGGGAATTAGCTGATTAGGATTAATTTGCAACTAGGATAAATATTTGGGAAACTTAAGAGATTTGATGAATTTCAGGAGAATTGGGCTTGGGCCCCAAGGTATAAGATGGACCGGGCCATGGGCTGGTCATTTGGCCCATGATGTAGAGGTAAGGTTATTTTAGTTATTTCAATAAATTTGAATTCGACACTTGGTGTTAGAGGGAAAGTTTCCCACTAACGATTCCAACCCTTCCAAATAGGAACCTAGGTGTTAGGAAACTCCCCATTTGGAGTGCATGACCAAAGGAAAGGAAAAGGAGAAAGAGATTCTGGTTTTGCTGAAGAAGAGAAGAGAAAGAAGGAGAAAAGAAGAAAGAAGGAAAAGGCTAAGGAAGGAGAAGGCTAGAGAAAGGCTGGTGATTTTCCATTTCTAAAGTTTTAGAAAAAGGCTTAGAAAAGAGGTAGGGATTTCCATGTTTTCTACGATAGTTATTTTCATAGGATTATGATAAACTTCTTAAGATGAGCATCTAGATTCCTTGTTTTGCATGAAAATATGTGATTGAACCATGTTTAGAATGAATTATGTGTTTTGTGGTGATAACATGAATATATGTGTTTGGATCATGTGAATTATGCTAGATCTAACATTTGAATCCATGTTTAGATATTAGGTTTTATGCATAATATGTTAATGACATTAAATTTTAGTATAAACCTTGATTTGGTATGATAAAAACATATTCTTGCGTTTGTGTGAAGTTGGGCACGAAGCCCTAAATATTTCACAATTGTTTGGGCTGAAAATGACCCTTTACAGGACCCTACGTCCCATCGAGCTTACCTTTCGAGCCCCCCAAAAGTTCTGGCCCTTCTACCAAGCCACGGTAGGAGTCGAGCCCATCAGCCGAGCACCTCGGTAGGATCCTAACTCCCACTGAGCCTACTGTTGAGCCCCCATTTGCTCTCATATTTTGTGGACAACTGTGTTTTGGTGTTTGAATGGTGTGTGTGGTGTTGGTTTGTGGGAATTATGCATGTGCAAGGTTTTGTGTATCTATAGGTACTAATTAACCTAGTTTTCTGTGTGCTGTAACCATGTATGGCGTGTTATGATATATGATGAGGTTTCTAGAGAGTTAAAACATGGGATAGGTTGTATGGTATGTGTGAATGATAACCAAAGCATGAGAATTTGTTGGTGTATGATATGTGGGTCCTATATGAGCCCTATGAATTGAGATGTGTTTGTGAATGATGCTAAATGCATTCACTGGTAATGAATGTTTATGAGTGACTCTAGATGAGTTCACTGTGTGAATGTGTGGATGGTGGATTTATACCTTGGGTATTATTCCCTAAAAGGAAATGGAAAGATGGTGGATTTCTTCCTTGCGTATTGTCCCCTTAATGGAAATGGAAAGATGGTGACATTTTCTACCTTGGGTCAGTTCCCCTAAAAGAAAAGGATAATGAGATTTCAGTGCTCTTTAGATAAAAGGGATCTGATGTAGTTGATTAAGCACATTCCTGGAACAAGGGTTTCCTAGAGGAGATGTCGGATTGATTATACGGTTAGGCTTGGCCTAACACCCCCTCTACATTTATTGCATCATTTCATCATAAGCATTTGCATCAGAACTCCATATTACATTGCATTATTGATTGTGAGTGCTAATTCATCATCTGTGTGCTCAAGTTGTGTTCATTTGCATGAATTACATTGATTGTGTGTGATGAATGGTTATTGGTTGAGTTGTGGTGATGTGTGACTGTGGATTGAACTGTGGTGTGATGTATGATTGCTACTTAGGTTATGGTGTGATGTGTGGTTTTTTGATTTATTGTTGTGTGTGACTTGAATGGTAAATGAAAAGGAAGAATGTTACTATATAAAAATGGAGCCATAAGATTTGGTAGCCTTGTTAGATGATGTGTATCATGACAAAGTTCATGAGGTTGTTAGTATTGAACAGGTTGTGCATGTTTATAGTTGAAGTGGTATATAAGTGAGTGCAATGACATGACAATGAGGTGAATTATGATTTGTGGATTCTATGTTATGGTTGTGATGGTAAGTGAATGAGTATAATGACATGATAGTAGTGTGATTGATAATAAGTGAATGTCATGATATTGATTTCATAACTGCGATAATTACATGATTAAGGTTACAAATGTTTAGTATGAGTTGCATGAAATAACAAGATTTATCATATGATTATGAAGGTAGTTATTGTAGTTGATTTGGATTTTTCCTATTGAGCCTCCAAGCTCAACCCTATGTTGAAACAGGTGAACCACTAGAGTGAAGATGGACTTGGATGGGAGACTGCTAACTGGATATGTTTTAAGGCATTATGCACTTTGCTACTTTAAAATATGTTTTATGTTTATGTTTTGACCCCATGTGGGCATGGATGATGTAATCTTTTAATTATAGTTGGATTATGTTAGTTGGATCTAGTTGAATGGTTTTAATTTTAGGAGACTTCCGCTGTATAGAGTAATGCTTTGTTAAACCATGAGTTTGTTGATTGGTTTGGCCGCATCCATGGATTGGATCCGAAGGTCGTTCCCTTGGAAATCCTTGAGATTATATATCTCGAATTCGGGGCGTGACACTCACGGAACAGCTGGTATGATGACCTACCCCATGAGTCTATTTTTAATTGGCATGAGATCAAAGTAGCCTTCTTATGCAAGTTCTTTATTGTCAAGGGATGCTTAACACTTATGGAATTCTTATGCAAGTTCTTTATTGTCAAGGGATGCTTAACACTTATGGACTTGGGAAGATAGAGAGAGAGAGAGAGAGTAATTTGAAAAAGGATTAGAGGTGTGTGTCAAGAGATTCCACGATCTGGCTACTAATTTCGAAGAAAGCGCCATTGAGGAAAGGCTTGTACAGTTGTGCATTGATGGGATGCTGAAAGACTGCTGCCTTGTACTAGAGAATCTAGAGATTGATGATTGAAAAGAAGAAGCATCCTAAGGAAGAAGCTGATGAAGGTGTAAGCCAGAAAAAGAGTTATCGACCTGCTCCTCCACTCCCTTGTAGCATCAAAGAGGCACTGATCATTTTGAAGCAATGGATTAAGGATGGATTGGTGAATCTACCAATGCCAGGATTTCCACCAATGGAAAGCGATAGAAAGAAGGGAAATTTTTTGTCACGCTTCGGATCTGAGATATCTGATCTCTAGAATTTCCAAGGGAATGACCTTCGGATACTACTCGTGGATGTGGCCAAACTAATCAACCAACTCATGTTCAAACAGAGCCTAACTATAATCAGCGGAAGTCTCAAAAATTAAAACTTTTAACTAGATCCAACTAATTTAAAATCCCACCATTAATAAATGATCGAACATAAATAAAAGTTTACAACATCCATGCCCACATGGGGTCAAAACATAAACATAAAACATAGTTCAAAGTAGCAGGTCCATAACGTCTAGAGTTCCCCTCCAGCTAGGGATCTCCCTTCCAGGTCCACCTTTACTCAAGAGGTTCACCTGTTTCAACATAGGGGTGAGCTTGGAAGCTTAACTATTTTCATAATCATAAAATAAATCATGGAAAATTCACCAAACATTTACAACCTTTGTCATGTAATAATCACAGTTATGAAATACAGATTATCACTATCATTTCGTTCTACTCATTTACTTATCATCACAATAGTAACATAGAATCCATGTGGTGACCCGTGTCTTTAAATTATAATTAATATAATTTAATTATAATTAACAAGGAAAATCCCTAGTGAAAGATTATATAGGTTTGTGTATTTAATAATTGGAATTAGTAGAGATTGTAATTTCAACAAATTTAGGGTTCGTTGTGTAATATTAGAAATAATGGGGTCACTTAAGTAATTTAAAAATCTTATGGAGGCTAGGGTTTGAAGTGGGCGTTTAAAGCTAAGGGCATGGAGGTGCCATTTGACATAGTCATTAAGGGTATAGGGGTCTTTTACTTTGTAATTTGAATTAGAGAGAAGGATCATGGATTCTCCCACTAACTCACATAACATCTAAAGGAAGAGAGAGAAACAACCTATTGTCTCACACGATCAAAATAGTAAAGAGAGAAAGGAAGAAATCTGGTTTTGCTGTAGAGAAAAGAGAGAAGAAAGAAAGGCTATGGAAGAAGAAGGCAAGGGAAACATTGTAATCATCTACTGCTGAAAAATCTGTAGGAAGCAGATCAAAAAGCTTAGGAAGAAAGGTAGGGATTCCTTCGTTTCTACGGTAAATGCCTTTATATATCATTCGAGTACTATAGATATAGTTGGGATGCATGATCTTGAATGTGAAAGCATATTAGATTAGAGATCTAGAGAAACTAGAATAAATGAATACTATGTTGTTGTGTATTTTAGTGTTTTGTATGTTCATATAGATTGTATTTAAGTTCTTAGATCTATAATTAAATTTTGGTTAATTTACTTGTTTAGATCTATAGAATAAAATAGGTTTTGTGTGTATGATGTATGGATCATATGAATGTATTATAGAGACTGAAATGTCACGACCCAAACCAGAAATCCTCATTAGAGGTTCTGAGTTTGGATTCGCAACCTTCACCCCAACAAAGTTGGAGGTGGCAAGGCGATATCTAGCCAAGGCGGGCTAAAAATATAATGGACATTAATTAAGATTCAAGTTCTAAATTATTAAGGGTCCTAATTAACATCCTATGTGGTTAATTTTAACGCATGCAGCGGAGATGTAACTAGTCTAGTATTTTCAACCAATTCCTGACAGTGGTTTAAGTATATAACTTAAACAGAAATTCTAAAGAAGGTTACATATATAGAAAATAAATTATCAGAGTCGCAAGAAGGAATAATTATGTCTTGGAATTTCTTCTAAGAAAATTTATAAGATAAACTACATTTAAATCCATTCAAGAAAGCTGAAGGTAAATAGTCATATTACAATTTCCTGTTTTAAAAAAACTAAATAACATCATACATTAGTGAATTTAAATTAAAACTACTAATAGTTATTACACTTCATTAATAGATGAAATTCACGTTCAGTTCTTCATCTAGGTCTTCAACTCGATCTTCGTCTAATGCACCTGAAATGTGGTCGCTATAAAGCCTGAGTTACACTAGCCAGTAAGTATGATATTTTCAAGAATATATAAGACTATCCTAGAAACCATGCAGTTCACATTACTTATGGTCCTCAAGCAACACACAGGGGCAAATGCATGTCATTAATTAATGCATGAAGTGCACCTACCTTACATCTATCACCACATGTGATCTATTCAACAAGCTAATCCACAAAGGGTCTATGCTATTATTATTAAGGTCGACCAATCCACCTTTGGGTAGGCCATGACCCAAAGATAAGATCCTTTCTGCTCAGTGATAGTTAATGATGGTTCCAGCATATGATCTCAATCGTATTATTCAGGATGCACACACAGTAACTACCCCCATATGAATGGATCGAATAACAGACTATTCTATGTACGCAACATAGTTCTAAGGGCTTTCGACCTAGAGGACACAATCGCCTCACCTTATTTTCGATCATAGGGACGAAGCCCAAGGTCTCACACAGAACCACCTTAGAGAACCAAGCACTACTAATCATTATTCAGAGTTCACTCATTTATGATTCAGATATGGGGTGTTACCACTATAGGTGCCCTCACCTATCATCTTTCCTCATGTCTCTTGGGATCTATGCCTAAGATGCATCCTGCACCATGGGAGAAGACAATCATTGGCCTTTTGGGGTGATAAATCCCTCAACCACCTACACTAAGTCTCTTCGCTTATGTTGACTTCCAAGTCACCATATTCTCATATGATAAGTACAAATCCTCCAACCGTGGATGCAATGACAGGGTGTTACTCATAGATCAAATCCATGGTCAAGAGTTCATGCTGTGCATGTGATGAGGTGCACACTAACTAAGCACTCAAGCAATAGTATACAGGGTGTAATCACATTTACAGGAGCATACATCACACTTCATCATAGCTATTCATGGAATTGAACATAAAACATCTTTGTCGAATGTGTCAGGTAGAACTTTATCTTTAGGTGTTAATCACCTTGTCAACCTGTTCATCTCATCGCTGCATGGATATAAATCCATGAGGAAACATCTATTAGTGTTTGACCATTCTAAGTCTATTCTTATATTTTTATACCTCCCATCTCTAATCATAGATAAGAAACAAATATTATACTAACAACATGGCATGTGCATAAGGCATCCAAACCGAATTACATACTATCATGTGTACAAGGTGCAATAAGATATAGTTAGCAAATGCTTACGATTACACATAATCATAGAACAACACCATTTAGCAAGAATGATTCATAATCTAATGCCATGATACAACCACAATTGCTATATAAATTCGCACCATAATTAACATACAAGCATGGCATTCACCTATTCTACCCTACATAAATATACTACCATTATTAGATTAAAATTGGTCACATCTACAGGTTCGGCGAGGTCTCGGCGTAGTCTTTGGCGCACTGAAGGTCCACTTGGCGACCGCCTCGGCGAACGCATCTGAGATTCGGCGACGAATCTAGAACACATAATTTCGGCGACCCTTTCGGTGCCTTAGTCGACGCACCGAAGCTGATTTTTCGACACCCCGAAGTTACCTCAGTGACCTCTCGGCTGATATTCAAGTTCGGCGACCCTTCAGCGCACCAAAGTGTCCGCCAACTGCCGAGAAATTCAAGTTCGGCGAACCTAAGTGCTCATCGAACGTCGCAAACATGCTGAAATTTGGGAAGCATGTAACGAACCTTAGCTTACCAGATCCACTCATTTCTTCCACCACTATGAGCAGCTAAATTTCCAGGTAGGGTATTGATGTAAACCATAGTTTATTATATTGTTTAAT
>JAUPMG010257027.1:0-21090 GCA_031762675.1 Pachysandra terminalis | reverse complement strand
AAATATGACAGTTACCAGATTAGGATTAGGATTTAGAATAAGAAAAATTAGGAGCACTTTAATTTAAATCCAACTGATTGACTTATTTTGATTTATCCAAATATCAAAATAAATCTAAAACGTTAAATTAAATTAACAGTAAGAGGACGACAACGACGAGGAGAAGGTCAAATGAGATGGGAAAAATGGAGAGGATTCGGGAAGTTGTAGCGGATGTGAAGGAGGGTGACTTAGTGGGTATTAAGGGAGATTAAGAAGGGTCCAAAACATTAACACTAATGTGGACAACTAATGATCAGATTAGGTTGTGGGGATCTCTTTAGTTTCTGTTTTGAGATGCGGAGTTCATGAGGGGTTTATGCACTGAGAGGTTTCTCCCGCCATGGATTTGCAAGAAGAGAGATCTCCCTTCATTTTTTTTTTTTCAATTTAATTTAAAAAAAAAAAAAAAGCATTCAAATGTTAGGTGTATTTTGGCCTTTCATATTAGCCAACTTAGCAATTTCCATTCAATGTTTAGACGGAGACTAAAGAGAAGGGATGTTTAGACGGAGACTTAAGAGAAGGGATGTGAGTAAGAGAAGACCTCCCTTCAAACCTCAAGGGAACACATTGTTATTTTTTATAGTTGCAAGAAGGTAAGTGCAATTTCTGCATACCTCTAAGGGAGATAACTACAATTTACCCAAAAATTAAATTGGAATTAAGTTATGAAAAAGTGTGAAATTTCAGCTGGCAGAAAATTTTGGATATTTCATAGAAATACTTTCACCTTTTTTTTTTTTATTTCTAAGTATTTTAATATAGCCTTAATATGTATAGCTATTTCTTCTTTTTATTATTTTACTAATTTTTAAAATATAAACAATAAAGTTAATCAATAAAAAAGAGATCACTTCAATAAAATATATCCTATTTATGAACATTATAATTTAAAAAATAATTAATAAATAAGTTTTTTATTAATAGTGTGAATACAAAAGTTCAAAACTAATAAATATAACATTTATATTACAACATCCAAAAAGTATATAAGTATCTAAAAATATATTGGATTCAAATTGTAATGTATGAAAAAATACAATGTATATAAGTTATACTAAAAAACATAAAACTTTGTTTCTTGATTTCGCTCAATTTAAGTGGATACAAAATCTATTTGTGTACTTGTACAAGCAAAAGAAAATAAAAAATTTATAATAATATATATAATAAAACAATATATTCACGTAAATTAGTATTAATTGAACTGGATTTAAATTCCAATTGTGTTTTTGTATAACAAACTTATATTTAAATGCCAAAATAGTTAGGTAATTATAGTGCTTGCAGTGAATTATTTTAACATGTTTTGGCATTTATTTCGACCGAAATAACTAAAATTTTTGGTTAAAATTTCATCAAAGTAAGGAGTATTTAACTTGAAAAAATTTAGTGAAAATACAAATAGTTTGGTGAAATAAGGCCAAAATTTTTTCCAAAATTTCGGCCATTTTGTCTAAAAATTTTGTGAAATAATTCAAACCGAAAAACTTTGTTTTCGATTTCGGACCGAATTATAATTCCAAGTCTTGAATGAAATGAGTGGACGGGATTTCAACTGCGGTATATAGATCCAATACAATAGAAAGTATGGTAGAAAGATAACTAGATGCACCTGCAACTTCTAGATCACCTACTAACTATTACGACTGGGTTTGAATCTCGATCAAGGACTGGATTTGCTGCTAGTGCTATGCTTCTCTTGTGACTGGTGTTGCCTCTCCCACTAATAGTAAGATATTCTGTAGTCTATATAGAATCTATGGCTCTATAGGATCCGTTGTTGGATATGGGTCTGGTGAAACTGTCACTTCTGATTTTGCTAGTGGATTCGCCATTTTATCCAAAACTGAAATTTCGACGAAATTTAATACCATGCTTATAATTTCATGTACAATTATACCTATGATTACGTCATGCTATCTGTACAATTCACAATGATATGATAAATTACAATAAGAAAATATTTCAATAACTAAAAATAATAGTAAGTCAGAGAAGGATAATCTAATAGAAAATTATTGTCAGGACCTTAAACAGATTGAAATCTCATCAATCTAAAGCAATCTGTACAATTCACAATCATATGATAAATTACAATAAGAAAATATTTCAATGACTAAAAATAATAATAAGCTAGAGAAAGATAATCTAATAGAAAATTATTGTCAGGACTTTGAACAGATTGAAATCTCATCAATCTAAAGCAAGGGTTGGTAATAAAGTCTCATCAATATCAGAGTAACGAGAGAAGTGCACCGCAAAAACATATAAATGTGTAAAATATTATTGAAACTTCGTTATTCATCTTTACACCCATAATAAAGGCATTATGTAGACTTATTTCTTATTCTTAATCGAATAAATAGAGTCCTAATCTAATACATATATTTGAAGAGACCTAAAATACATCCAAAACAGCTTCTAAAACATGAATATCATCGTACTAGAATTTTCTCACATATTTCATAAATAATCATAATTCTAAATGCTTTACTAGTCTAACAAATCATAATAAAATTCTAATCTAAACTCAAATAATTGGATTTGTTAAAAAATTCATAAATATGACCCAATTAATAAATATGAACCTAAACATTAAACTGGGTTGCTGAATTATTCCACACCACTAACAAAACATGAAAATTTTACTCATTAGTTGGAACCGATTAAGGAACTTTTCTTTAATGTGATTTCTCTCTCAAATACTTAAGTGGCAAAACATGTAAAGTATGCGACTGTAGACTGGTTTAAATTACAATTTGTTGCAACATAAATTAAGGGAAAATTGCCCATATTGCCAAATGATATATTGACCAAGGCAGAGGACCAAAAGGCAACTATCTGAATTTTTCAATACTTAGATGGCAGAGGACATGTCGGGTATATTTGCTTTTTCAAAAAAACTAAAATCTCCAATCTACCCTCCTACCCTTTCCCTCCTCTCTCGCCCCCTACTCGTGTTTCTGGTCATCTTCTCCGGCGAGATCATTTTCTCCGGCGATAGTAACCCTGTCTACACTGCCGCTGCTACCACCGCACCACACCTCCAACCGCACCACACCTCCATATCTCCCCCTCTCTCATGAGTGATGAGGTAATGTTAACCGAGCTTTACGTATTTCAGCTTGATGGAAATCTGGGAGATTATGTGATGAAGATAGAATCAATGGTGCATCTGGTCTGGCTGCCATTTCTGTTAGAATTTGAAGAGATAAATCAGATCAAAACAACAGAATAATATTTTTCTTTCCTTCCCAATTTTCCAGGAAACAAGACGATTGAGATGATGGAGTTGGAGTCTACGACTGGGTATTTATCAAACCTCACGGTGACATAAGATCGGATGAGAAATTCTGAATGGGATTTAAGGGTTTTGAGAAAGGGTTTTTTAATTTTTTTTTTCATGATTTGCAGATTCAAACGATCAATACAAAAGGAAAAAGGAATAATTTCTAACAATATCTTGACTAACCAAATGAGAGGGAATTTGGGAAAAGGAAAAAGAAAAAGATAATCTTTTCTAACAACCCAAGTCAGTAAAGAACCCTAATCCCTGCAAGGAAAACAATGCAACATCAAAATATCACTCGATGTTTCAGATCAAAAACACATACTTTTTTTTTTCTCTTTTATCAGATATAATGCCCAAAGGAAAAAAAATCAAAAGAAATCAAAAAGCAGTTTGTAAACACACATTTTCCATCCATTGCAAGGAACCCATTACAGGAAATCGAAATTTAAACAAAACCCAAATTGGGAAACTGACTTTGATCTCAAATCTGGTCAGGGACCGTCCTCGCTAGAGAGAGAGAGAGAGAGAGAGAGAGAGAAATTTAAACAAAACCCAAATTGGGAAACTGACCTTGATCTCAAATCTGATCAGGGACCGTCCTCACTGGATGGAGAGAGAGAGAGAGAGAGAGAGAGAGAGAGAGAGAGAGAGTTTGAAGGAAATCACAGAGCAGTGGTGGTGCGGTGTAGATGGGTTACTCTCGCAGGAGAAGACGATCTCACCGAAAAAGATGATAAGAAACACGAGTAAGGACGAGAGATCACAAAGCAGTGGTGGTGCGGTGTAGACGAGAGTTACTCTCGCTGGAGAAGATCTCCCGAAAAAGACGACAAAAAACACGAATGGGGACGAGAGAGGAGGAAAATGGTAGGAGGGTAGATTGGGAATTTCAACTTTTTTGAAAAAGCAAATATACCCGACATGTATACCATTTGGCAATAATTTATGTAAAGTAAGACATATGGGCAATTTTCCCATAAATTAATAGACGAAGCAGAATTTAGTTATCTAATCCAAACTTCATATGAACGTGGAGTTCAGCTTTTGAGTAGTGGCCCTTTGAAGCCTAGTCAGTCATTCCAACTGCACAAGGGTTTCTATGAACACCGTCCTGTAAGCTCCATTTTCCATTGTTCTGAATATTTAGCTAAACAGGCCATACTGATCAAACTGAAAATGGAGAAACCAATTCTCACAGGTAGATAAGGCAAATGCCAATATCTTCCCATCTTTAGAAGCAACCAAACCAACATGCCTATTAGGTTCTTGAATCAAGTGATGATCAGATGCCAAATATCTAGAGCCTGATATGAGACTGTAGGTGCAAAGAGCAGTCAATGAGTTTCAAAATTTTAGTTAGGTCGTCCAGCTTAAAAGAACCCACTTCCACTGAACATCTTTCTACAATGGAATCTACTTTAATGGAATAAATGGCTCAAATCATTTGATTAAGATGATATTTTGTTCACTTTGGTGGACTTAAATAGCTAAATATACAAGGAACCCAATGGGAGGATATAGGGAAACATGTTTAAAAATATCTGTGATCTGAAACAAGCAAACCAGGTAACTTCTACCATGTTTCTTGTTTCCTCCAGCTCTATGTTAACACTGTTCAATTAGCATGACCATGACAGACTTCTGTTCTTTTACATGGTTGAATGATTCAATAGAGCAACAAGCAGCATTCCAATTAGTCTTAAGTAGAAACACCTTGGTATGCTGCAGCCACGCCCTTTGAAGGATACTAGCCTACCAATTCGGGCCACCATCTGCATCCTTTGGCTGTGCAATATTGACATCCTCAAACTGGTTATCATCTGGAAGCAAAAAAAAATTCAGAAGTCAAAAAATCAGAAGGAAATAAAATGCGCACTTGCACGGACATTAAAAAAAAAATCCGAACTTGCATAGGTGAGCAATTGCAATAGGATCTAATAGATCTACACCAACCTCTAGAATGATAGTCCTGGAAATCAGGGGCGGAGCCAGAAAAAATTCCTTAGGGGGCCAAACTAAATAAGAAATTAAAAAAAAAAAAAAAAAAAAAACTCAGGTGTGTCACCAATTTTAATTGTTTCGACTTTTTTGTCATATCGAGAAATGATGAGAGGAGTTCAGACCATTCAATAGATAAATGATTAGATAGATCACATGGATAATATATAAGCGCAAATAAATCTCATTATTTATTGACTTTTTTTTTTTCAAAAAATAATCTCATTAATACAGGCATAATAGATTTTGTCATCTTATTATTGAATTTCGTAACATAAGAAAAACAATCAGCCTAGGAGGCTAGGAGAGCCATTTTTGTCATGTAGAGATATTTTTAGGGTTGAAATTTGGTGTTTGAGGTGAAATTCATTGTACATAGGACCAAGGTTTTAAATTTCGATTTCGCCAGACATTTCGCTAAGGGAGTGGTTCTGGCAAAATTTCACCAAAATTTTGCCCATAATTCGCCAATATTTCGCCAAAATGGGGAAATATCTCCATTTCACCAATGGGGGAAATGGCAACATTTCAGCAGCATGCCAGCGAAATTTAGAACCATGCATAGGACAAGTGTGAATTTTCAAATAAGTTGTTTCACTTTTTTTTTTTTTATAACTTGGGTGTCCGGGCCTTAGGCCCGACTAATCCCAAGTAGGAGACTAGTGCAGCAACCCACCGCCACGACCTCCCACTTAAATCCGAATCTCCCCAACTGGGGAATCGAACTTGAAATTTGTTTCACAAAGTTTCTAAATTTGGAACGTTTCCTAAAACAATCCACAAAAAGAGATATACCCAAGTTTTAGACCTAAAAGCATTTTTTATAACGGGGAAAAAAAAAGCACCCCTAAATGGGGCATGTTAGGAACATGCACTATATTATGCAAAATCAGTAAATAAAAATTAAAAAGAATATCTTTTGATCAATTAATTTGCAAAGGTCTATGTAAAATATCCATTCGTTATTAGACTATTTTTTTAGTAGAAAAGATCTCATTGGAATGAACTCTACAATACAAAAAATCAAGTAAATAATAAATATTAAGAATTATTTTTTATAATTTTTAAATAAATATACTTAATTTTAATGGATGAAAGGTCAAATTTATTTTTGTCATATCATTTTTTAGAGTAGAGACATTATAAGCTTTTTAACTCCAAAAAATATGGTTGCAAGGGATATTTTAAAATGTAAAATACAAATACAAAATATGATAACATAAGATATAAATAGAAATATATCTCTCAATAAGAAAGTTAAAAAAATATTAAAACATAAAAGTATAAAAATTTAAGAAAAAATGACAAACAAGAAAAGAAATATATATGTATGTGTGTGTGTGTGTGTGTGTATAAATAAATGAATGTAAGATTATAATTTTAAAGAAATATGTATAAGATTGTAATTTAAAAAAGAATCAAAGTAGGTGTTTATAAAAATAAATGGAAATAGGTATAAGAAATAGATATAAGATTGTAATTTTAAAATATATACAAATGGTGTAAGGTTGCAATTGTGAAATCTATTGAGTCTAAACTAATAATTTTAAAAACTCAAAAGTAAAGAAAAGGTAAAAATTTTTGAGATTATGAAAATATTGTAATTTTAAAAATATAAGTGTAATATAGTAATTTAAAATACTAAAATGTAAAAAACGGATCTGGGGTTTGGGGGGGGGGGGGGCGCACTATGTATTGCCTCTCTACTCAAAGTACGTAGAGTGGCAATACATAAGGGACTAAGGGAGGGCATTTCAAGCGAGGGGAGGGGAGAAGACATTCAAAGCAATGAGTAGCCTTCCTAAGCAAACTCAGCAGCACCAGATCTGCTCACACTTGGGTTGGATCTGGCGTAATTTTTTTTTTTTTTTGATGAATAACCAGCAATATATATATATAATGAAAAGAAAAGGTATAGTACTAGAAGGTAAAGAGCCAGGCACACAAGATGAGAGCCATGGCCGAAAAAACATAACAAGTGCTACAAACTAAGTAAAAACTAAAAGGGAACACAAACCAAAACAAACATCAGCATAGGCAACTCCCATAATCATATCACTCTCCACCATAGTGTTTAAACTCGGAAATCGGCTCGTGATCGGCCGAGATGGACCGGCTGCATTTAATTAAAAAAAAAAAAAAAAACCTTGGATCGTTCCGATCCCGAGATGGATTGCCCGATCCAAGGGGTTTGGGGGTTTTCTCAATTCGGGACCAACTCGGGGATCGTCCCTTTCCGATCCCTTACACCATGCTCTCCACCACTCACCATCTCATTTGATGGAATGCCCACAAACAAACTCTCTCTACTGACCCCGCCTCTAGCTAGCCGATCAGCCAAAACATTACCACCTCTAGGAATGTGCGAAAAAGAAGCATGAATCATACTACCCAGATGCCTGACCAGCCTGACAAAATGAGTGAATCTCCATGGACAACGCTCTACACCCGACGTCCAAGAAATCACTGAAGAGGAGTCACCCTCAATCACCACCGGACTGTACCCCACTCGAGCTACCTCCCTAACACCAGTAAGAAGAGCCAACATCTTAGCCCTCGTGGAGTCACCAAACCCAATTGGACCAGAGAAAAGCAAGTAGCACTTGACCATGGTGATCTCTAAACACCCAACCAATGCCTGAACTCCCTGAATTTGCAAAGGAGGAACCGTCAAAGTTCACTTTGACAACCCCCTCTGGAATCTGCCACCTAGTCACAACCTGCTCAGAATGAGGAGAAGATCTAGACACGCTAGACCATCCTACCAATATATCGGACATAGAGATCCCTCTGAAGGCAGGGAGAATCGCCATCCAAGAACAAACCAAGTGCAAAATGGCGTCAATAATTGAGCAGTCGATCTCCGCTTATCCTTGAACACTATTAAATTCTTTTCTCCCCAAAGAACCCAAAATGTCGCATGCCACACACCTTGGTACATCAGTCTGCCTCTCACTCCCAAATCTGGGAAACTTCACTGTGCAAGGCACTCACCAACCACCCTCAGGCATCACCCATCAAACCCCAAGCCGGCACAGGAAAAAGTACCAAACCTCACCAGCCACAACACAATGCAAAGAAAGATGATACACAAATTCCCTCGCCTTCCTGCACAAACAACACATATGGGGCGAAAGTGCACGGAACGGCCACCTTCTTTGAAGAAGGTCGCAAGTGTTAATCTTATGTAGGATAGCAGTCCAAACGAAAGCCTTAACTCTAGGAGGAATAAAAGGCCTCCAGACGTGACGATGAGGAGAGGGGGAAGGATAGACTATGGGCCTGTGGCCCATGGGCCTGTGGCCCATGGGCCCAGTGGCTGTGCCATGCCTAATTTCGGGCCCCCAAGCCCGTCACAGCACGATTATTTTCATGTCGGGCCGGGTCTGTGCTTTTGCCTACAAATCTGGCCATAACCCAGCCATGCCCATGCCGTGGGCCATGAACCCAGGGTTCGACACAGCACTATAAACTTGTGGGGCCATGACTAGGCACAGACCAAATCATGTCGGGTCGGGCCCTACCTATATTAGATTGACTCTTCTAGTCACCCCAAAGAACCCATGTTGACACGACACGACATGTGTATGGGATCCATGTCGGATCCTTCACGGCGGTGTAGTTTTTCTTAACAGTTGTTTCCTCTATTTTAAACAAATGCTTCCTTTATCTTCATTTTATGCTTGATTATTAAGTTTAGAATAAGTAAAAATTCAGATTGTATATAGGTATTACCATATTTTGATACTACATAGCATAAATAAGTTCAAAATATGTACATGGGCCGAGTCCTTGAGTCCTATGACATGGGATGAGATGAGTTTGACACCTAAGCACACACCAGCATCTGATACCGGCAGTTGAGTCTATGTAACATATGAAGGAACCTCCGCTGTTGATTAATTGATCACGTCATTTAATTAAAATTTCGCAACCTATATTTTCGGGGCACCACACAAAACCTCCCCAATGAAATAGCAGAAGATACAAATGTGTACAGAACATCATGATAACTGCACTCGCACATTGTTTTCTGGAATCCTCCATTGGAACTCATCAAGTGCCTGCATCCCTACGATACACGAAGCACACAGCACTAAGCAAGTGGCACAGAACCAGTATCACAACTCATTATTACCTCACATCTTGGTATCCAGAACAACCATCGGATCAACCAAGTGTGTATAACACCCCAATGCAATATACCATGTACAGGTACTTAACACATGTCCATCATCGTGTATAATTCAAAACATGCATAACTCTATATGTGTCCTAAACTACTAACATGCAATGTAATAAAATAAAGTAACATGCTATTCATAGGTTCAATTTATACAACGGATAATATCCCCAAGAATTAGGTATCCTAGGGTATTCACCTCTCACATACCAATCACATCCATATTCATCACACACAACGATAATTCTCTTAAAATAATTTATAAAATTGAATTTTACAAAATAATCGGAAAATAACAACTGTCGGTCCACCGATGGTGTCTGTCGGCGAACTGATGGCCTCGGTGAGGTGGCTCGGTCCACTGACCGTACATCGGTGAGGTCCCAAGAGCAAGGTTTTCTCAGAGGGTCGTCGACAGACCTACTAGGTGGATCGACGGGTTGTCGATGGCTCTCGAATTTTTACAATTTTGAAGATTTTCAAATCTTTTCAATTCAATTTGATTCAAAACCAAAACTTAAGTGTTTTAAGGGAGATTTTGGGAAAAAACACTAAAAACAAATTTGAGAAAGACTTCGTTTTTGAAATCCAACACATCAGGCATCCAATACATCTTCATCATGCTAGGTCTTCAAGAAATCAATTTCATAAAATTCATCACAAAAATCTCAAATAACAATGGAAATCAATCCTCAACATATTATTATCATCATATAAGAAGAATCTAATAATCTATTATCAAAATCAGTTCTTTTGAATCATAAGTCTTCATAATAATTAAAAAATAAATAAAATGAAATCATAACCTCCATAAAGTAGAATCTGAAATCATAAAACTTAATGGAAAACTACAACTATCCATGATCACACATCCTCAAACAAATAATAAACATTATATAAGAAATTTATGTAATAACCATCAAAATCAAATCTTCTAATCATAAAAAAATCTCGATAGTACTAAACAGAAAATCATGATCTTCAATTATTATTTTAGTGGAAATCATATACCATGATTACCATCAAAATCACACCTTTTGAATAAAAGTCTTCTAGATCTCATACAAAATATCTTTCTTCCAAAAATCCATATGTATTCATAGACAAAAACTTCAAGGAACATAATATTTCTACCTAAATACTCCGAAATTGAAGGTATAATCACCTCTGGTTGTTGTAAAGCCATTGATCATTCCTCCAACCTTCCGATTCTTCATTTTTTCGCTCTCCATGGCTTGCACGAAATTCCATGTTCTCCTAGGTAGGATTTCTACCTAAATACTCCCAAATTGAAGGTATAATCATCTCTAGTTGTTGTAAAGCCATTGATCATTGTTCCAAACTTCTGATTCATCGTCTTTTCTCTCTCCTCCATGGCTTGCACGAAATTCCATGTTCTCCTAGGGTTTCCAAAGTATCTCCTAGTTCCTACTACTCATTATTTATAATAAAGTTGAAGTCCTAGTATGACTAGGTCAATTCTAAGGGAGTTTGGTGGGCTGGGCCTAGTTTCATCCCAGAACTCTAATAAAATTTGGGATTGAGATTAGGTGCATATCCTTAGCACCCATATTAAATATTTCTACCAATCAAAATCATCTAATTCCACTTGAGAAGTTCTAATTGGGCTAACACCCTCTAATAGGCTGGGCTTACTTATGAATCTAAACTAAGCCTATATTTTTTTTTGATTGGTAAAAAGTCTAATATATTAATATAAAATAATATAAGACAGCCTTTACAAGTATGAGTATAGTAATTACAGTAAACCCCAAGAATGTATACCTATCTAATCCCAAAACATGCCCCACTTGCTATCAAATTCCTCGAACAAAAGCTGCTGAAATCCTTATGAGAAGAAGGATTACTAAAGTTATAATTATTGAAAGGTACTAATGGGCTTCTATGGGCACTTATTGGCCTAGCCCCAGGTTTAGAGGTAGGAAATTTCTATTCTACCCCTATCCACACTTATGAAATTACTATTCTACCCCTACCCATACTTAGGAATTTCTATGGTGCTACAGATACCGACTTTCCCTCACATTATATAGTTACAACCAAATTGCGTTGTGGGGTTTGCAGCAAATGTAGAACTAGTTTTTTGCTAAAAATAAATGTCCAATGTCCAACACCTAAATGGAAGCAAAAGAAAGAAAGAATTGAGCTTAAGACTAGCTATTTTCAAGGTTTACAGCAATATTACTCTGCCACTAACAGCCAGACACCTAAAGGTCTGTTTGGATTCAGCAAGCAGCAAAAATATAGAACTTCGGCACTTAGTCAATTACCAAACACCAGTAGTTTTGAACAATTGCTCCATTTATGAACCCAACAGTACGAAACCAACAAATTTCTAGACTCCATTTCCAAATTTGAAACTGAGATCCAACCTTTGATTTCCTGTACACCTCAACCTCAAAATACTACTAATGTTGCCATCACTACCACCACCATCATAAAAAAAATGCTTTTAATGAGTCCAGCAGACAAACAACTAATTCGAAATTTTCAGGAGTTAAACAAATTAACAACATAGCCTATCCAAAAAAACCTGAGTTGCCTTAGTCTCAGTCAACTATTAGTAAGGTAAACCTCGCACACATCCAAGACTACAAGCAGGCTGAAAAGTTTATGCATTTTGATCCTTGCAAACGCATGTTCCGTAAAGAAGGTAAAAGATGCTCTTCAAAATCACTTCAAAACAAGGATCCCTTCCTTTAAACATTCTGTTATTTTGCTCCTTCCAAATAAACCACCAATCCCTGCCAGGCACATATTCCATAGTAGTGCCCTACCAGTTTCTCCTCTCTTCCAATTCCACCCCAAGAATAGTTCCTTAACACTGTGGGGATGTACCCACAACACTTTGAATTTCACGACAAGGCATTCCAGCACTTAGAAGCAACCTTGCAGATAATAAAAAGATTATGTACTGATTCCTTCACTACTTTACACATCACACACCTCATAGTAAAACCCCGCCCCTCTTCTCAAATTGACAATCGTAAGAAGCTTATCTAAACAGCAGTCCAAAGGAAGGACGTTACATTGGATAGAATACGGGACTTCCAAATCATATTCGAGAACACCATATTCACCATCTCATGACAAGGGAGGAAAGAAAGGATCGGACTGAAAATCTTCCATCCTTCTCCCATAGCCATTTCCTATGATCCCTACCCATCCTCAACTCCTTGGACTAAAGTAATGCCAATAGAAATGCCATCACTTCCAACTGATGGTCAAACCACGGTCTTCTGAGACTAGAATTCTAAGAAAAATCATTAGTCTGTGACAAAATATCACCCCCAAACCTCCCTTTTGTGTCAACCGAAACATCTCATGAAAGCTTTGCTTCAACGGAACATTTCCACACAACCTCCCAAAATTTAATCTACCCCATCATCCACCTCAAAATAAACTCCTTTTCTAAAACCTTCTGAATGCCCATAATTGCCTTCCACATCCCCACCTCATAAGAGCTTCCGTAATGATCTGATTCCCATTCCCCAGGTAATCTACCACTCTTGGCCGTGATAACCTCCTCCAAAGACCTTCTGTCTCTTCCCCAAATCTTAACCACCTCCCAAGTACAATGGTGATGAAATCAAACAAGCATCTAATACCAATCCCTCCCTTCTCAAGAGGCCTACATACCTTCTCCAAACTCACTAAATGGCACTTATTCTCTCCCTCCATGCCACACACAAAAAAAAAGTCCCTTTGAGGCTTCTCTATCCTATTACCAACCAAAACTGGAATTCTCTGAAACGACAAGAAACATGTGCAAAGGTTCGCTAGAGCACTTTTTGGTCAAAATCACCTTACCTCCTTTGGAGAGGTTTCTATCTTTCCAATCCTCGAACTTCCTCTCCATACACTCTATGATGGGGTCCAAAGATGATGTGTTCTTAACTTTTGAACCCAAAGGAATGCCCAAGTAAGGTAGGGAGATGTTCCACTCTACAACCAAAATCTACACAAAAAAAGCATCAATATTCCCAATCTCTCCAACTCTGAAAACCTTACTTTTGGCAAGGTTTATTTTGAGCCCAGACACTGCCTCAAAGAAAATAAGATTACATCGTAGCATTCTCAACTGCAAATGGGATCCCCACAAAATACTAAAGGGCCATCCGCAGACTGGAGTTGAGTTATTGTTGGGCCATTATTTTCTACACAAAAACCTTCCAAAAGGTTAGAGAAAGTTGCTTTCTAAAAAAGGAAGGGGGAGAGGGATCTCCTAGTCTTAAATCTCTCGAGGAATTAAAGAGGCCCGCTACTTCACCATAAACTAGAACTGATTAGTAAACCAATGAAATGCATATTTTAATCCACGACCTCCATTTCTTGCCAAGGCTCATGTGCCTCATAAAATGTCAAAATTTCCCAATCCACATGATCATATGCTTTCTCCAAGTTTAACTTGCACATCAAACCACAGCCACCCTCCCTTAGCTTTGAGTTTAGACATTTATTTGCTATTAACACCCCGAACAAAATTTGTCTACCCCCCAAAAATGCACTTTGGGCTTGTGAGACCACCTTTGGGAGAACATCTCTTAACCTATTAGCAAGCAATTTGGACATAATCTTATAAAAACTTCCAATTAGGCTAATGGCCTGAAATTAGGCACACCCTTCTTCTTAGGAAATAAGGAAATGAATGTGTCATTGGCACTTTTCTCATGGCCCATATTATCAAAAAAAGTTCACAATGGCTTTTTTTAAGTCCTCATTGATGATATCCCAAAAAAAGAGCAAGAATTAGACCAAAAGGGAGGTCTACAGTCGTACACATCCAGCAAAGATTGGACGGCCCATAACCTTACATACCAGCTTTTAATTAATCAAATGGCACTTAAATTTTTACCCTTTCCCGCCCAAGAGGAAGTCTTAAATTCTTAGCCTTTCCTGCCCTAGAGAAGTCACTTTGATGTTTTTTCCAAACTTTCCACCACAAACGCATGAATGGTAAATAAAGATAGGAAATAAGTGGGGAGGTTCAAAATGTTTGGGATAAAGGTGGTCTAGCCCTCTTTTGAGGGGTAAATCTTCTAGGATGCCAATTTCCTTCTTTGGACTAAAGGTGGTCTAGCCCCCTTTTGATAGGTAAACTTTCCAAGATGCCAATTTTCTTTCCGTCCTCTCAATGATGGCATCCCAATCCGGATTAGATTTGAAGGCTGGAGTGTTGCACCAAAAGCAAACCCATGTATGTATAAAGAAGAGACTGGTTTTATACCCAATATTAACTCTCAACTACTCCAAACTCAGGACCTCAACCACCCCATACATCACATTTTCTTTCATGCTGCTTCAAGTACCAAAGGACACATCTGAGAATTCTCAGCTGCTGGTATCCAGGCTCATTGAAAAGCAGTCTCATTTAATACGACGTTCAAGGCCATCAATGGCCTCTATGAATCCTTCAACAATATCATTCTGCTCCAACTTACTCATCATCCTACTCAGACTTTTTGTGAATGATGAAGAGAGAAGAATATAATAGATCAACTCGCCTTATACCTTTAGAACAATAGACGAAACTGTTAAAAGTGTCGTTGACTGGAACTGAAAGCATAGGGATCAAAACATAGTATTTGATCCAGTTCCTCTACTTGACCCCAAATCCTAGATTCCTTAGCATGTATAAAAGGAACTCCTAGCATACATAATCATAAGCTTTTCCATATCAACTCACATATACCTCCAGCCTCCCTGCTTCTTAGGCAAAAATATGTTTGAAATCAAAACCTGCTCAAAATATTTCTTCCTTTAATCCGACAAGTTGAAATGATGGGGTCACCACTTTCGGACTATTGCCAGCAGCTTTGAAACTATCTTGTAAAGCTTACCCACTAAATTGATGGGCCGGAATTTTTAATGCTAATGGCTCCATTCTCAGGAATGGTTAGGAAGGTGGCATTTGCAAATCTCTCAAACTTGGATTTCTTGTGAAATTCATCCATCACCTTGACCATATCAAATCAAGTGATACACCGGCATTTTCTATAGAAAAACAAGTGTGAAGCCATCTATACCTGAGGCTTTATCCCCAATCAGATCAACAATGACTTGAAGAACCTCTTCTTCAGAAAAGAGATTCTTCCACCTCACCTAACTCGGATGATTTTGCATTCGAACTAGTCAAAGACCTAGAAAGGGGATCGGTTTTTGGATCAGACGTTTTGTTGAACTGCTTGTGTAATGACATCATAAATAATTTTTTAATCAAGAGTGGTGCGAGAGAAATAAAGAGGAAAACAATAAAAAATATAAGTAATCGTCAGCGGACTTGTCAAAAACGGGATACCATAGTAATGTTTAAAATATAACGCTTAAAAAGAATATATAAAGGAGAAATAGGAATATAATAAAAACATAAATAATTACTTCCAATTAAAGCACCAGCCTTGTCAAAATCAGGCATCTAGAAAACCAACAAGGAGGCTGGTCGCAGTCTTCTCAGTTCGGCTGTCTGGTCTGGTTTGGTTTTGAAACATTGCTTACCTCTGAAGTAGTAATATTAAAATCAGGGCCATCTAGTTTTTGCCTATACTTTACAATTTTCTTACAAATAGACATAAAAAGTTTCACTACCTTCTTGCTATCTTCCTCGTCTATAATGACCCATCATTCCACTTCTTGCTTAGAAATAGTGTCCGCTCGTCATCACTTTTGCCGTCCGATAGAAGATTTTCTTTCTAATTGCTGCTCTGTGGCCAAATAGCCTTGAATTTTTGCGTTGAACACACTTCCTCCTTTTCAGCCAGCATCTTGAACTCATCCTCCACGGTGATTGTTTCAATTATATCAGATTGGGTTAAGGGCCCTGGTTTGCCTTGGATGTCTTACGCCTTTTATAGATTGCAACACCAAATTCATGTTAGCTCCTACTTTCCAAAGAATACATTATTCCACTTCTTGACATCCTCTTGAAAGCTCTCAACTTCTTCCATGCACAGAGCTCTAAGTACCTGAAAATGAAAAGCTACATCATGGCCATTCCACGAACTCCATGAGAGACCCCTCCAACCATGAGTTTCTAAAACAAACATGTGACATATAAACGGAAGACACTTGTACTTCCAAAATGGAAGGCTGCTCCAACTACAAGTAAGAGCTGACTTCTCTCCAAAGAATACATTATTCCACTTCTTGACTTCCTCTTGAAAGCCCTCAACTTCTTCCATGGCACAGAGCTCTAAGTACCTGAAAATGAAATACTACATCATGGCCCTTCCACGAACTCCATGAGAGACCCCTCCAACCACGAGTTTCTAAAACAAACATGTGACATATAAACGGAAGACACTTGTACTTCCAAAATCGAAGGCTGCTCCAACTACAAGTAAGAGCTGACTTCTCTTTCTATAAACCATAAGAACAACAAGATTTTATGTAGAAGTGTCTTGATTTTAAGAGTTGATAGCTACTAACCAGTTCACTGATGCTTTGAACCATAGTCACTACTCCATCTTTTATTGTTCTTCAGTTTTATAGAGCTTAGGTTCGTGCCCTTTTTAACTCTTTCATATGACTATTAAACTGGTAAGGTGTGGCCAAAGCCCACTGTACACTCACTTTTAATAAAGAAAAAAAAAAGGTTAAATGTCCTAAACGTTACACTTTTCTTGCTGGCACTTGGCAGAGATAAACAACCAGTTTATCAAGCGCTAAATCTAGAAACTAGATTTATCATGGATCCAAGGTGCAGAGATGACAATTACTGACATATGCAAAACAGGCATGGAACCCAAGTTGACTAAGAAAATGGGCAGAAAATTTCCAAATAATATAAAAAAGGAAAGAAAAAAAAATCTGAATCATTACTCTTCGCATATCAATTTATCCAGCCACAAACTGTGGGTAGTATAAATGAAATTGATGTCTTAGTTAAACAATCAAGTATCGTAATGCTTAAACCACATTAAAGCACTATGCATTATGCAAAATACAACTACAATGTGAATAGTAATGAATCAAGAGAAACAGGTAAGTTTAGGAAACACAACCTTTTCTCAAAGTCAGCGCCACAACAGCATCATTTTCAACCTGTAAGAAGATCGCTAACATTACTAAACACGTGTAAAGAATCAATAAACTTTTAAGAGTAAAATGTTCTTCAGAGATAACAATTAATTATTAGAAAGATTTCAGTGTGATAAAAGTCACATAATGAAAATATAGATGTTGAAACTTCTATGGGCGTGCAATAAAGAAAGGTACATGAAAGGAAAGCAACTAAGTAATTTGATTGGAACCTTTTGATCTGCCAGTGTCTTTGAATCGTCCAATACTTCACCAGTTGCTACTAGGATTAGACGTTGATCATGAACTGGTTGTTCAATGAGGGTATGCAACTTTTGCTTAATGTCTAAAACTGTCTCGGTGGGATCACATTGAAGAAAGTAGGTTGTTTTATCACGCTTGACACGGATATACATAGCCTATATGAAAGATATAAATAAATTAATCAGAGACAAAGGGACAAATAATAAATGAGCAGTTAAGATCCATACACTGATCTAAAGAAAATTGCAATCAAGCTATTAGACAGTTAACTAGAGTATATGTTAGTCCATATCATCGAACTTTTCAAGTAAATATGTGAAGAATATGTACATATATAATGTATGTGTATTCAAAATATTTTGAAAAAACTAATGCTCCTCTTTGCTTTTATAAAAAGCATATGTGCGTATCATTACAAGAGGTTGAACAAGGACAAGTGCCCCTTATTTTGATCGATCAAAAATGATTAAAATCCTCAAATCTTTTACTAAACACTTGAAATTTCATTTTTAAATCACCTTTTTTTGGGTATATTAATGAACTCTTCAATTCAAAGGTCATTTTGACAAACTTGGTAAAATTTTGACATATTGTTCGTCAAAAATTGCTAAAAGTAAGTGATTGTTTTCATTGGTTCATTTGGCATTAAAGTGTAAGGAAATTCATGTCAATTCACGTACGTGATAGATTGACATGCATTTCATTATGAATTTGTAGATTTGAGAGTTTGAAACAATGAAAAGTTTGGGGAAATGAAATTCCTAGGTTTTCACCTAAATATGTAATTTTTTCACCTAAAAATTGACAAAACCTTTTCCCGAACTTTTCGAAAGGAATTTTTTAGCTCAATATGCAATTGTCATTTTCTCCTGTTTGGCTTTCCTATAGTATTATGCACATGCTTTTGTATGTGGTAGTTGAGAATAAATAAAATGCAAGAAAAATTTCTATTTCTGTGGTATCTTACAAATATAATATAATTTCATTTGAAAACAAAAGTTTAATAACAACTTCTAAATTTTAGTTTTCCAGTAACCAAAATGAATATTCAATGACAATCTATAACAAGAATAAATATAATAACAAAATTGAGTATTGACAATATACAAATTGATTTGAAATTGTTAGAACAGGCGAGTGGGCCTTACGGCCCATAAGCCTTTTTTCTCTTTATGTTATTTAGTCTCTTACGTAACGTTTACCCTAATACCAGTTAATATACAAGTGCTCTCTCTAATTGAGATGAGTACGTTTTGGTGCTACAACATGGTATCAGAGCGATCCGAAGAAAAACCCTAAATTCTTTTTTCTTCTTCTTCACGTCACAGACGCCGCCGCCGATTTCTTCACTTCTTCTCACCAGCGGTAGCCTCTAGGTCTTTCGGCCCTCCTCTCACTTTCCTCTTTCTTCTTTCCTTCTTCTTCCTTCTTCTTTCTTCTTCATTCGTTTCTGTTTTTTTTTTCTCTGCTGATCGCTACTTTGTGCGAATCGTGAGGTAGCGATCTTGCTACCTCTCGATTCCTTGGCCTATGTGAGGTAGCGAAATCGCTACCTCCTTTATTCATTTTTGGGTCTTAAGGTGATGTGAATTTTTTTTTAGGATCGTTTGTGATCTGTTTGGTGGCTATTGGGTGCTTTTGGTTGCTTTACTTCATGGAACTCGAAGTTTGAAGGTGTGATGAGATTTATTATTGTGAAGAATTTTTCTGCCTACCGGACGGATGGCAGTTAATCGCGATTGGCGAGTGGAGGGGTGTGGATTCCCCCTATTATTTTTTTGTTGAGATTTCTCTGTTGCTGATTTTCTTTACATTGTGCGATCATCATGAGCACATCCAACCAGAATCCAGCAGAGCCCAAACCGGCTATTTTTGAAATTGTATCGTCATCTATGCGTCTTACTGATCAACGCTTAGATGGGAACAATTTTGAGCACTGGCACAAGATTGTTTTATTATGGATAAGGAGGAGCATCTTACGGAGAGGTCTCTAGATCCGCATACTGATCAGGCGGGTGCAAAACTCTGGTTACGGGATGATGCTAGATTGTATAATCAGCTGATCAACTCAATGGATCCCAAAGTATCTGTTTTGGTGGCCCATTGCGATACATTTAAGGAGTTGTGGGAATACCTTATGGTATTGTATTCCGGCAAAGACGATCTGAATCGTCTTTATGATGTTTCCCTTTCCTTCTTTCGATCGGAGCAGGGTGATATCCCGGTCAGTGAGTACTTTGCTACTTTTAAGAAGGTGTATGAGGAACTAAATGTGCTGATGCCATTGACGTCAGACGTGAACCAGATGAGACAGCAGCGAGAGCAACTGGCTGTCATAGCTTTTCTGAGTGGGTTGAGATCAGAGTTTCCCCGCTAGATCCCAGATTCTTGCCAATCGTGAGCCTTCATTGACTGAAGTCTACTCTCGGGTGCTTCACTCCGTCCTTGGCCGATTAAGTCCCGTATGGAGGGAGTAATGGTAGAGGAGGAGGATGCAGTGGACGTGGGGGTCGGGGACCCGATGGGAGGATTATCTGTTTTCACTATGGTGGAGTTGGTCACACGCGTGACAAATGCTGGAAACTACATGACAAACCTCCTACCTCTCGGTCTGCTCATATCATCTCTGGATCTGTCCAGGACACATATACAGGGGTACCAGTGCCTCCTGATGACGGCAATATTCATCTCACAGTTGAGGAGTATTCTCGGCTACTGGCCAATCAACCTTCCACGTCAGCGACTGTGGCTCAGACCGGTTCCTCCTCTTTAGCGTACATATCTGCATCTCCCAGGACTTGGGTGATTGACTTTGAAGCCTCGGATCATATGACAGGATCCACAAGTACTTTATGCACATATTCTCCCACGACGTTAGGGTGGCAGATGGGTCTTTTGTGGCTGTCAAAGGGATTGATATTGTTGTTCCTACTCCCACTATAAAACTATCCTCTGCCTTGTATTTGCCTAATTTTCCGTTTAATCTATTGTCTGTGAGTGTTCTTACGAAAGAGCTTGACTGTCTGGTTATCTTTTACACTGATCACTGTGTGGTTCAGGATCGTTAGACGAGGCGGACGATTGGTAGGGGGCGTCACACGTCAGGAGGTCTCTACGCGCTGGAAGAGGGACCACATTCTGTAGCATGTTCCAGCCTGTCTCCCACCCCGTTGGAGCTTCACTGTCAACTTAGTCATCCTGCACTTCCAAGTTTGAAGCGTTTGTGTCCGTCTCTGGTATCGTTACCAGAATTATTTTGTGAGTCGTGTCA
>JAUPMG010257006.1:0-21091 GCA_031762675.1 Pachysandra terminalis | reverse complement strand
AAAAACATGGTTCAAAGTCACCGTTGTACCTTCGGGTAGCTGAAAGGACCTAAGATGATTTGAATCTATAAACAAAAAGACACATAAGACTGACATCTATTTGATGTAATAACCAAAACCTCCAATTGAGAATCCATATCCAACAACATTCCCCATATATTAGCACATTTCAGAAACCAGACATTTTATGAAAATTTCAATGGAATTTGCTCTATATTTTTTACCTTTACCTTTCCTTAGGGAGGAAAAAAAAAATCATATTGGTCATTTATAAGCCAATATCGGATTATGTATAGCAAAAATCCCAGACATGCCACACCACCCCCAAGAGAAACAAAAATCCGGACCCATAAAGAGGAAACAAATGCTTTCAGCACAATTGCATCCCACGACCAGAACCACAAGATGGAGCAGATGGATCCCAGGACAGCGCCAACAACAACTTGGCTCGTGTATGAAGCTGTTGTGAGACCCGTAGCCATGACTGTTAGCACAGACAAAATAATAACAATTATACATTGCATAAATCATGACTAAATTAAGAAAAAAAATTCGTCAACATAAATTAAAAAATGACTTTTCCCAACTAATTGGAGTTCACAACATGGATTCTTCAGTCTTCCCAAAACTCCATTAGAACCTTGAACTTCCATAAACAGTAATCAATTTTGAAGGATAACAATACAGAAGGTAATGAACATCCAATCACATAACGATTGGCTAAGGTAAATACTCAGGTAATGATATTCAGGGGAGCTTTAGATGCTTGGGAAGTTTTGATATATACATTTGTTTTTTGTTTTTTGTTTTATTTTATTTATAAATTATTATGCCAGATGAGAGATTAACCGGGTTGAGGCGGAACCCGTTTATTAAATGGATGGGTTCGGATTCAGCATCAACCTGTTAATACCCAATACCAATACAATCCATTGCCAGCTCGTATAATCTTCTTTCCAGCTGATCTTGATATGAGTAAAAATTTGGGAGTAAATGGTGTCAGCTCTAACTTGCTTGCTCTACTTTTTTGGGTTTGCCCCTACTGAAGGTATAGAAAGCTGGAATCTTGTGAACTGAATTAGCAAAGGACTGTGCAACTATATTTCGAAGTTCCAATAACATAACATGAGGTGGGAGCTAAGCTAAGAGTTCAGGTTACCATACTCACAAGATAAGAACCAAAAGCCAATGACAGCACCCCAATAGTCACTGTAGTTTTATTGATACCCAGCCATTCGACCACTGAAACACTAGGGAACGGTATCAAACATCTGAGAAACAAACTACCACAGTAAAGAGGTGGAAAGAAACAGTAATTTGTAAGAACTCACATGATAGAATGACAAACATGACATTAAAGAAGATGGATTGTGCATGTGAAGATGGCACCCGGGGTCTGAACTAAATGTGGAAAAAGGTCTCTCTTGGTTGAGTATCTGCTTTAGTGCAACTGAATGCACAACATCGTCCCGTATGCCTGTCACGGTGTCACCATTGTCCCGTATGCCTGAACCTGTAAAACCCCACATCTCATTATCCCGCACCCCAGATTCATTCATTCATTTGTACCTCAACTAAACCGGCTGACATGTTCGATGATCAATTGACCATCATCTCCTGAAAACAGAGAAAACTCGGGGATTTTATATCCCATTGGAAATTCGTACCAGTGATCAACCCAATCAAGGTAGGCTTTGCAGTATGACAATCGAGATAGTCGTCTTGGATTAAGAGTCCCCATAGCCTCTTGGACCAAATGGTAAATTTGGTCACGAGCGATGTCTCTAATACCTTGACCGATAGGTCGAGTTTCATCTGGAGGTGGCCCCAATTCAAGGTCAACAAGATCAGATATGTCTTGATCCTGCATTCCAGGTTCTCATATTGGATTCTTGAAAACCTGTAGATTCCCATGTGGGAGTTGGTCGTTACCCCTTCGTTGGGCAATATTAGCAGTGGTTGGAGGAGGTTCCGGCTGGCCATTTCTCCTTGGATTAATGGGTTCTTCTTCATCCTATTGGGGAAGGACGATATCTTTTCTCACTTGCCCCCAATGTCTGGTAAGACACTAACAGGGGGCGACAGAACAACCATTGGGCTATTCCTTTGGCATTCGGCTCTCATGCGGCTGAGACCATTCCTCAGATTGGCGGCGATCAACTGGAATTGAGTTTTCAGAGATTGTCTGAATATCTGAATCTGACCCTAGCGCTTGGCTAAGGAATTGGCTTAGTGAGTCATCAACAACCTGTATGGTCACGAGAAAGTAAGTTTGGCTGAGAGCCATGATGAACGATCTTGCTTCAAGATTAACTTGAAAGGGGTCAATGTTTACTTGCAGTTCAACAAGTGAAACACGGTCGTTCTGCTCCTGGTCTTTTGATCGTGCAGTCAACTTTTGAGCTGTTCTTTAGAATAACAATGTTGCTCACAAGAAACAAAGTCCCACTGGATGTGCCAAAAAGATGTTCCCTTTCCTTTTCTTTCTCGGTCGAGGGAAATGAAATTCACCTAAGGCAATGCGTTGTTTAAGTGCTGTCGGTCAGTTAAAGAATGACCGTAGAGTGTTTTGTCGCTCATGTGACCAATTGCGGGTGTGCTAGAGAGAATTGGACTGTCTCTCACAGTAGAAGGCTTAGGCTTTCAACCACGGGTACCAGTAGTGTGCTACCAGTCACCACAGAAGGCGATCGATTAGGCGATTATAAGAAGTGGGGGTGCTTCCTCTTGAGTGGGTACTTATACTCTTCATAAACTTGCAATTAAGCACAATAAATGGCAAGAAGGGCAAACAGATAATGTAGTCTAATTACAGGTAATTCAAGTACATCAATGTCAAAAAAAGGAAAGATAAAAACACCAGGCCTAGCTACGGGGTCCAGTTTTTCTGCCACAGATGGGGACCAAAAAGGTTGCCTCAGGAGGAATTGGTGGGTGCAAAATGGCTCTCGTTTCGAAGCATGGTCGACTTGCTTCTCTGACACCATTATAGCCTGAGCTATCACTGGAAGAGATTTGAGGAGTGGATTGAGGGATTGAGGGACTCCTGCAAATAAGATTCGTGTTGTCTGATCTGTGAGGCTGGGCGGAGGCAAATGTGTGACTGTAAAGTTAGTTGTTGTTGTTGAGTTGTTGAGGGGGTTTGTGTAATAACCCAACAAAAATAATAGGGTTAATATGTAATTAATATAAAATTAGGAGTTAATTTAAAATTTTAGTAATTGGCTATCATGTTTAACTTTTGACTGATTGTGATTGGTGGGTTGTACCAATAAGAAGCTAGGTGCATCACACACAATCATAACTTATTAAGTTATGACATGTGGCTGAGATCTTGTAGGAATCTTAATGGCTAGGATTTCGTAGGAACATTCAATTCCCGATCACTAACTGAGATTAAAAGACTAACAAGTAATAAGATTTTCTCTAAAACTAGAATAAGAACAATTCAAACTAAAAGCTAAGCTTCTAAAAAACATTAGAAAGAAAATCCATATTAGAAACTAACCCACATGGGCTGGAAAATTCATCCAATGGTTGAGATTAATAACTCCCATCTAAGGGCTGAGAATAAAAGTTAATAGTTGCTAATCTTAGAGTCCTTAAGTACCTCTATATAAACCCAAAGTATGTAGAGATTAATTCGTTGCTTGGAGGAGAAGAAAAGGAAGAAGAAGAATAAGACAAAGATCAAACGTGAGATCAAGGAAAGTACTCAAGGATACCATTATTTATGATTTTAATAGGAGCATTGTTCTTTTTCAATTATTTTCCAAAGGTTTTACTTGTTTTCTAAGTTTAATGGTAGGAGAAGGTAAGATTATTTAAAGTCATTGGTTTATGTGATTTATTAATTGGATTTTACTCATAATTCAATATTAACTATAGTTACTTAAGAAGGTTTTGTGATTAGAGTTGAAGAAGAGGACGAACTCTGGACTTTTTGGCCAAACCCTGAGCTTCGGCAGCCTCATCGGCATGCCGAACAACCAACGGAACCAACCCAGAACCATTCGGCAGCCTCCTCAGCATACCGAAGGGCTACCGAACGTAACGATAACATCAGTTTGAATTCTGGAAAAGCTACCAAGACCCTACCGAATCTCAAACACCAAAACAGGCTTTCTAGAAAAGCTACCGAACTGACACTCGGCTTACTAAGCACCCTACCGAGTCTGACAATGTGACCAACCCAAAACCCAATAGGATTTTGGCATACCGAAAAGTCCACCAAGAGCCTACCGAGCCTATTTGGCAGATCCTTGATCTACCGAGATTTACAAATTTAGGTTGTTTGATCTGAAATTTCACACATGCTTATATTGACTTAATTAGACTAATTTTGATGTTAGTTTTGCTAAATTATGATTATTTCCTATAGTTACTTATTTATGGACTAAATTGCTATGTTTGGTGTATTAATGATGTTTTTACTTCATATTTCCTATATGCTCATTGCAATCATACTTATTAGAATTATTACGTTATGTTTGATGAATTAATGACTTTATTTTGCTTATATGTTCATTGCAATCCTACTAGTTAGACTCTCTTACATTATGTTTGATAGGAATATGAACATGCTAGTTAGACTTATTACATTATGTTAGACATATTACCTATATACATTGCGATCATGCTAGTTAGATCATATTGCACATTGTACACATACTTTGGTTGCTTAGTTAATACGCACATTTTCACTTGCACAACATGTGCCTACAATATTGCATAATGACCATGTATTGGTCTAATGCATTGACTTGACATTCATAACTTCATCTTAATGGAGACTATAATTATAACAAGAGTATTATGATCTGGAAATCATAATAGATGAGGAAGTTCTGGATGAACTATTTACATGTATTGAGGGATTCGCGCTCCCAATAAACCAATTATTGTTTCTACCATAAATAGGGATATTTTTAAGAGACTTGTGGTAAAATGATAGGTGAGGGAAGGTTCATATTTATGAGGCCCAATATCCGAATCATAAGAATGCAATTTTGTTAGTAGATCGGCTATTGTATGATTCACAAGGGATGGTTCACATATTTGTGATGCCTTGGGATTTATTCCCCATGATCGAAAATAAGGTGAGGCGTTTGTGTCATCTAGGTCGAAACCCCTTAGAACTATGATGTACACATAGAATAATTTACTATTTCTGCCATGTATTGGGGGATGGGTGAGAGCATCCTTGGGTAGTATGATTGAGATCTTGTGTGAACATACATATAGATGGATATTATACAGTGCATTGCATATTAGAATTGTTTGTCTTAAATCACATGTGGTGATTATACTTAGGTACACAACATGCATTAGTAATTGAACCAGCATATTGTATTGCATATTTTACCATATTGCATCCTTATTCATGTTACATGATCATTAGCATGCTTATCACCTATTCATTATTGGTTGTATCATGATTGCTTGAACCATAGGATTGTGTCCATATGATTGCTGACTTGATTATGCCTATGAATCATTGTGTGTGTGTGTATTGCATTAATCTGAATTTTGTGGATTATTTATATGGATTTCTTTACTGATATGGTCTGTCTAACACCTTGTGTGATTCCCTTGAGTTAAAGATAATTGTTCTTTAAACCATTGATGTCCTATGAATGGACTATATTGATTTCACCTTAAGCTATTGCTTATTGATCATTCATTTCATACTTACTATATATTGATCACTTATCACATCTCTATTTCATATTGATCACATACCATATATTTCACACACTTATTTATTGTTTGTATGGATTACCATTGAAGAGTGGCATTGCCCCTACTTCAATCATAAACATTGTTAGACTTGTTTACTTACTAAGCTAGTGTAGTTTATGCTTTCGAGCATAACATTTTCAGGACCTATAGATGATGGACGCGATGATCAAGTTGGAGGACAATGATGTTTTGAAGAGATTAGTTATTACTAGGGTTTATTTGGTGATTTTAGTAGAACTTGTAATAGGGCTTATTTGATGTAATTCAGTACTTATTTTAATAGTTAATAGGGATCGATTTGAAGCATGGAACTAAATAATTTTATTTATTTTTCGCTGCTATGTTACGTTTGTTTATAGCCATACTTTGACTATATTTTTATTATTATATAAATTTTTAGATTTTACTTAATGAATTTGGCTATGTATCGTTTATCCACTCCTATCTAGATATGGGGTGAGAGTTGCAATCTAAATTTAGGGACTCCTACGAGATCTCTAGATTTGGTTTGTGACAGTTTGAGCAGAAGCCTTTTGCCTTTATTTATGGGGCCTCAGCTACGAATTTGGCTATTGTGCTTGAGTCTTCATCGGCCACGATGAAGATCGTGGGTGGTTGCATAACTGCTCTCTTCCCTGCGTTCTGATCATAACAGTTGAGAGAAAGACCTCTTCAATAAGCTGATGACTGGTGCCCCACTCTTCTTAACCGTTTTTTGAAGACAATGATCAACGAAGTGTAACCGCTTCCTGTCTTCTCGCTTACGTTTTCGTGAACGACCATGTTTCACTCCCCACGGACTTCTACGTGGCCTTTCTTGGCCCCAATTGACCATTTATTGTAATTATCCTAACGATAATTGTATTTAGAACTCACGTGTTTACTAAAACACGCTGATGCAGTACTTATCAGTCGTAATGATAGTCCTTAATCCAAGATTAAGATTTATCTAATCCTAATGAGCTTGTTTATTTCTGATGTAAACACCTACTAAGAACGTAATTGTGGGGATTCTATCAAACAGTTCATAGGTTTTGGTGAGAGACTAACTTCTTAACGAGATTCGCTACAGTAGAGATGATCGATTTTCTTCTTAAGAAGATATCTCCATGGTTAAGGTTCTTTGGCCTTTTGGTGTATCCTGTTGCTCTTGGAAAGAAGGGTTTCCTTTTGGGGGTTAGAGTATGTTTTTAGGAAGTGGTAAGATAGCAGATAACTTTGGATGGCTGCGCCTTGTTATTGGACTTCGTAAAGGCTGTACTCTCAGCATTATAAAATTATAATTCTTACTAGGAGTTTTTATATGGCCTTTATAGGTTCGTTTTCTCGTGCTTTTCATCTTCAAGGTCTTGTGCTGGAGAACACTTCTGAACCTATAACGGCGAAAGTCTTTGATCACCTTGACCATGAACGTACTCTATTTCGCTTGAAGCAAGTTATTTCTTTTCTTCTGGTTTGTTCTTTCTTGAGTGTTTATTTTTTCTGGCTTTTTCACATACATGGAAACACAAGATCCTGATATTCTTTGTTGGGTATTTTAATAAAATCCTCTATTAGGGTTGCTTACAAAATTTGATGCTTGATCACTTTAATGTTTGTATTTTGTATGTAGAACCTTGTCACACATTAGAAACTTATTAGTTTAAGAGAGTGGTGTATATACCCTCTCCTCCCATGAGTCTTGTGAACTTGTGAAGGAGAATTAGTACTCCCGTATGTGAGGCCAATTAAGGAGCCAAAGCCCGTTCAAGAGGATTTCAGATGATTGTTCAGAAAAGCCTTAACATGCCCTGTGCACGTGCACACACACACACACGCTTGATTCGACTTAGCTCAGTTCGGTTCGATTCGCACACGCGTGGACCTATCTTTTTAGACAAACTCAGACTTATTTTATAACCGTTTTACAATGTTACTATTTGGATAACTGTGCGTGCCTATTCTCCAGGGATTGCGCGCACAGTTACAGGTTTTCCAAAAGGTGTATTTTTCCTTTATAAAATATCTTCTGCTCATAACGTTTTTTATCAGAACTATCATCATTTTTGCTCTGCATTTTTTGTGATTTCTCTGTTAGTCTATTGTGTTCGCAACTTTCATCTCTTTCGATTACTGTTTTATATCTGGGCAAGCATTAGTGGAGTTCGTGTTTGATCAAATCGTGCAGATCAATCAAGCCAACAATAGTGGTTTTTTGACTGTTGTATCATATGAGTGTTACGGTGTGAGTTCCCGCGGCTGCATAGTTTCTCTGCAAGAGCGTAAATCACCTTAAAGAAAGCGATCTAGTCCATACCTCACCCGCTCCACCACTTTCTTTGATTACAGTTTTATGCTACAGCATCAACATTCGGATTAAATACAAAAATCAAGTACATTTGTTCCATTTTATTTACATTACATACCAACATTTTTGCCCAGATTTTTTTTTTTATTCTAGTTCATAACAAAAAAAATTAAGAGAGCAATAATCCACATGGGTTAGCTCAATTGCAGACTCTCTAGCGCAGGAACTTAAGGTCCCAGATTTGACTCCACGTACTTATTGATACTTGTAGATGGAGTCATGTAACCCTGTACCAACTAAATAGGGTCGGGGTTCCACATCACCAAAAAAATAAATAATATGAGAGAGCTACACTTATTTAATAAACCAAAGAGGGAAAAATGAGTTACATTAAGTTCAGTTGGCTAGTGTGTGCTGACAACATGGGTAACCACGTAGGATCTTTTGTTAAAAAGGATTAAGAGAATGAAAAATAGGATCTGGATCCTCTTAAGTTTCAATCACATGTTAATTGATTTGAAACCAATCAGGAGATGACATATGTTAGTTGATTTGAAACTAATCAAGAGATACCACGTGGGATAAAAAACCTAATTACACAATATTTAAAACTTTCAAACAAAAAAATCACTTTATCATTAATAATTATGTGACATTTTCATCTCACGTATTGGTTTCTGATTGATTTCAAATCAACTAACGCGAGAGGACCGGTTCCTGAAAAATAACAGCACAGATGAGCTAAAGCATTCTACCTCTTTTTGCTGGCATTCAAATCCGGGTATTCAGCACACACTCTGACACACGTACACAAATCCAAATCTGGGAAAGCCGATTCGATCCCAACACGTGTTGCTCAACTGAAACTGTGTAGAACCTCAAGCAGAAACATTTGAAAGAAACTAATTTAAGTTCACAGGCATTACTGATTAATCTATGTTAATTCAATAGAAAATCTCTATTAAATACCTTAAATTTCAGTTACTGTAAAGACGCAGTTCAAATACCATAAATTTCAGAATTAGACCGTTTCTAAATATAAAAGTTTTTTAATGTTGTGTAACAATTCTGTTTCTAAATGTTGAACATGTATATTACAAAGTTTTTATACCTGTAAGTTTGTATCTATGTAGTTAGAATTGAATCCTCACAATCAAGAGATCTTATATGTGAACCTTTTGTTTATATATATATATATATATATATATATATATATATATTATAATTGATTCTTAACATGATATCCTCACAATTTTAATGGGTTTTAAAAATTGCAAGCCACATTTTTTTAATGGAACCCACCTATAAACACATGTTAACCTACTGGAAGGTTCATAAGATGTAATCTACCCAAACATCATATAGCACAGAACATGACAATAACAATTGATATGAATAGATGAGTTATAGGGTCTACAGTCTACACCTACAAAACAAGCAAGTCAAATGTTTGAGTACATAACAATTGTCATGTCGGTTCAAATACGGAAGAAAACCTTCTATGGCCGATCTAGCTTTAATATTTAAATTTCCCATTCGACAGTGAGTTGATCAAACATGCGCTCTATATTGTCCGGACACTTGTACCAGCACATGAGCTTCACTTGCTCACGTCACTTGCTTACGTCCTTCTCTTCCATGTGTTGTTTTTTTATTAGATGTTGAAGATATGCAAATATTTGTACAAAACAAAATTATTATTAAAAATAAATTATATTTTTAAGGATTTTTTATTATATTTTTTGTTTTAACTAAAATACCCATATTTTTAGTACCCTTTTCCCCTTTACCATCTGGATTTCAAATGGAGGTGGCAACGGATTGGATCGGGTAAGATCCTATTTATAATATAGTAAATCCGAACTCATCTATTTAATAAATGGGTCACTTGGCTCAAACAGGTTTATAACCTAAACCGACCAACCCAATCCATTTATCATTCGGATGGGTTTGGGTCAACCCATTTAAGAAGAAATAATTTTTGTTAACTCGGACCTGTTGAAATATTGAGTCGGTCATAGCAGGTCAGATCATAATTTATTAGAATTAGCAATGGGCAATGGGTTGGATTCGGGTCAGGAATGTTGGCGGTGGCAAAAAATAATTGGGTGGGGGTAATATCCCACCCGGGCATAGAAATTTTTTCCTCCAGTCTAAAATCAATTCTACCTTAACCTGAGTATTTTTTGCCATTAGTCTACGTGTCAGAAAATAACTGGGTGGGGTATTAATAACCCATCCGGGCATAGAATGTTTTTTCCTTTACCTTTCATTTGGAAGGAAAAAAAAAATAAAAAGTCCTATCGGTCATATTTACAAAAGTTCATTTATAAACCAATATCGGATTACGTATAGCAAAAATCCCAGACATGACCCAGCACCACCAAGAACAACAACAATCCGGACCCATAAAGAGGAAACAAATGCTTTCAGCACAATCGCATCCCACGACCAGAACCACAAGATGCAGCAGATGGATCCTAGGACAGCACCAACAACAACTTGGTTGATAGTATGAAGTTGTTGTGAGACCCGTATCCATGACTGTTAGCACAGACAAAATAATACATTTATATATTGCACAAATCATGACTAAATACTTTTGAGTCTTCTCTTAACTTTAGAACCTTCAACTTGCAGAAAGAGTAATCACTTTTTGCCCCTACTGAAGGTATAGGAAGCTGGAATCTTGTGAACTAATAACATGATGTGGGAGCTAAGCTATAAATCAAGTAAAACTGTATTCAGATATAAGAGTGTAGGTTAGTATACTCACAAGATAAGAACCAAAAGCCAATTACAGCACCCCAATAGTCACTGTAGTTTCATTGATACCCAGCCATTCAACCACTGAAACACAAGGCAGGAAGCAGTATCAAACATCTGAGAAACAAACTACCACATCCAGTCATCCACTATACTGACATTTCAATGGTAAGATAACAGCAAACAGATAGAACGTCCATCCAGCTTCAGCATAACCTTATCATAGAAAGAGAATTATAAGCTCCGTTTATATTACTGTATCCTGAAGAAAAATGCGCAAGCAAGTGAAACCACCAATTAACTTACAAATGTCAAAAAAGTAGTCTTTTGGAGTGGGGTGTTTGGAAGGCCATATGTCCAGTTTTGGAAATGTTCAATAAAAGAGTGAGTTATAGGGCGGGAGAGGGAGAGGGAGATACGATTAAGTTTTGGAAGGATCTGCGGCGCGGCGATGAACCATTGATTCAGGCCTTCCCGGGGGTGGAAGCAATTGTTGTAAACTTGGACGATTGGGTAAAGGGTCATCTAATTAGACAAGGTGGGGGTTGGGATTGGGATCTTAAATTAAGAAGAAATATCTAAGATTGGGAAGTGGAAGAGGTGTCAAAGCTGGTAGAGAAAATTCATGAGATCAAGGTGAGAGGAAGGGATACTAGAGAGTGGAGAAGGGGAGAAGAAGGGGCTTTCTCAGTAAAATCTATGTATAATTTAAGAAGAAATATCTAAGATTGGGAAGTGGAAGAGGTGTCAAAGCTGGTAGAGAAAATTCATGAGATCAAGGTGAGAGGAGGGGATACTAGAGAGTGGAGAGGGGGAGAAGAAGGGGCTTTCTCGGTAAAATCTATGTATAATTCAATGTCAGATGAGGTTAGTAGGGAGGGGCCTTGGAAGCTAATTTGGGATGCGGGTATCCCATCTAAGGTGTCATTCTTCTTATAGGTTGCAGCGATGAATAAGATTCTTACATGTGATAATCTCAAAAGAAGAGGGTGGTCAATGGCTTTGAGGTGTTGTATGTGTAAAAAGGAGGAGGAAACTGTTTCTTATTTGCTTCTCCATTGCAAGGTTACTAGGAAGATCTGGTATTCCTTCATTAAAAGATTCAATGTAGATTGGGTTCAGCAAGATCAGATCAAGCCAGAACTAAGTAGTTGGTGTTGGAGAAAGAAAAAGAGGGGAAGGAGAAGAAGCTGTATCTTATGAAACTTATGCCTGGCAGCAATTACGTGGACTGTTTGGTGTGAGAGGAACTAGAGGATCTTCAAAGATCAGGAAAAGGATACTCAAAAGTTGATTGAAACTACCTTATCATTACTATTTTTTTTGGATATCTAACTACACAGTTTTTTTGTTTTTGTTTTTTTTTTTTTTTTTCGGGTGGGGGGGTTAGCTTTTCTGAATATGGGGAATGAAATGGGACACACAGCTAAATACATGCTTTTTCTTGTTCTGGGTATGTAATCTATACATACATTCTTACTGTAAATTTTTGGCCTTCGGGCTGCATTAATAGAAAGTCTTATTTACTGATAAAACATATATATTAAAACCCTGGAGATCAACTTGAAAATCTAGTCTGCCTAACTTGGCTTTGTCAGGATATGAGTTGACCAGAAATATCAAGGTGCCCATGAACTATGGATTCCCCGAAGACGTTAATTTGAAAAACATGCTCAGTATCATCTTGTCAAAATTGAGAGGAAGCATTCTAGAACAAGTATATCCAAATTTATCAACTGCTTTGTTTGCTAGCCCTTAAGGCATAGCTTACAAATACCATAAGAATAAATGGGCATACATGGATATTACACACTTCACTTTTGTGAGAGCAGTAAGGGGGCAGTTCATTAATTGATCAATCAACAAGCCTTTTTCTAAATATTAAAATGGTAAGGGAATCAATTATTTGAAATACTATACACACACACACACAAATATAATTCATCACAGACTATATATATATATATATATATATATATATTAGGAGCATAGTATTTTCTCTGTTAAGTAGTCTCAAAGTAAAGAGGTGGAAGGAAACAGTAATTTTGGAAGAACTTACATGATAGAATGGCAAACGTAACAATAAAGAAGATGGATTGTGCATGTGAAGATGGCATCCCAGGATCTGATCTAGAAGTGGAAAAAGGTCTCTCTTGGTTCAGTATCCGCTTCAGTGCAATTGAAAGCACAGCATTAATGACAGACCCCATAGCTGCCCATAAGGCTGCAGCGTCATGCCTCGAGAGAATGATAGCACCAAAAAGGGTTGCAACAATCCACTTACTCTGCAACCAACAGAAAAAGAGCAATGATCATCTCAGAATTGATATAGAAAGAAAATTTCCTAGTTAAACATTCACATTAAAATAGTTTATGGCAATAGCAAGTTCAGAATGACGAATAGCAGCATTCATCATACCCTAAGTCACACTATCCATGTGATAGACTGATATGGGTGGTGTTCTGAGCGTGGGAATGTCCCCAATCTGCAGATTTGAAATTACAATCCGCAGATTGGAGTAAAAGTGTAAAAATAGATGGGTTTTCTTGTAATTTTTTGTTTTTTTTTTTTAATGAAAATAGATGGGTTTTATTCTGAAAAGAAGGTTAAATTGGGTTGATAGAAGGTTAAATTGAGATATTTTTGTATTATGTCCTTTCTCTTGTATATGTGGTTGAGCATAAGAATGGAAATTGAAATGTCTTTGTACATAAAGTATAATTTGAATGTATATATACAGACGCTCTGTAGGCACTCTGGACCACAAGTTATTTTCACGTTTGGCGCTCTCGCTCCCGCCCTGCTCGGCGTTCTGGTGACTTAGATCATGCTTGAATTGCCATTGGTTCCAAAATCTACTAGAACTGCATGCAAGATTTGGAACTGGACAATCAATCAACAATTCCTTTGCTAAATTAGCTTGAGTCAGGAGCATGAAGTCTTTTCTAGCCTATCAAAAGCCATGTTATTAGATGATTCAGAACTTCAAAAAAAAAAAAAAAATACTAGTGTTGGAAGACAGGACAGATTCTTAAATATTCTTGGTGAGATGGTATCGTCAATGCCATCTCAAACTGGGATTGGAAACAATAAGCAGCTTAAAATAATTAAACTTAGTAGTAACACAGTATCGACGTATTGGGTGAATATCCTATTGGTCTTCAAGATTTCAGGAATAACCATTTTGTATCCCTTTTTGTAATCACTTCAAAATCAGTAACCTTTTTGGGAAACTTTTATGGAGACAACAACTGATATCAAAGACGTGATTTGAGATAAAAATTCTAGCAAATTTCAGTATATGCAAATTCAAACAATGGCAAAAGTATTACCATATTAGCAGTAAGGTTACCAATAGAAGGTAAAGTGATTGAACATACATTCTGAACTATCTATGATTATTTGTATGGTCTCTTATTCTTTCTATCAAATCTATCAACAGTGATTGAAATACGTTCTGAAGCTATCTATGACTATTTGTAAGGTTTCTTATTCATTCTATCAAATATGGTTTTGGAAAGTTCAAACTAAATATTGGTGGTGTGTAATCAAAAGGATCAAAATTCGAAAAGCAGTAATAAAGAGATACAAGGAGAGGGGCTACGTAGGTTTCTCATTCTTTAACAAGTATAATTGTATAGATCCAGCGTCACAACTGAATGGATGGAGCTTCTAGCTCTTGGAGGTAGTGTAATTGGATTTTTTTCATCGACATTTGGTGAATGTGATTCCATGACTCTGTTTAATGACATTCAAGGAAAGATTTCATGGCTACTCGTCATGTATACCAGAAAGAGTAATATGATGCACATACTTGCATAACCTAGGGATGAAAAAAGATTTTGAACTTTTTTTTTTTCTACTTTCTGATCCTCAGCTGAACTAGGCTGTCGGGGTTGTATTGGAAGTTGGAACTCATTGTTTGATGTTCCCATTTCTTTCCTTGATGTAACTCCCTAATGGAATATATTGGAAGTTGGAACTCATTGTTTGATGTTCCCATTTCTTTCCTTGATGTAACTCCCTAATGGAATATATTAACATTTAAAAATTTTGGGTTCTCTTTCAAATTCTTTGTGGGTCGGATAATTATACTTCTTTAGGAACTTATTTTGGGAAAAAGTGGGATGATTTCCTTTTTGGCTTACAACTGGTTTTGAGTTTCCTACTAAGAATGGAATTGTGGGGATTCTATAAAACAGTTCTTAGGTTTTGGTGAGAGGTTAATATTGTTATGTGGAGACTGATGCTACCGAGGCATTCGGGAAGTACTGATGATCCAGTCATCAACTCCCCCGGTCGAGCTCGATGCTGAGCTCGCGGGGATTGCAGGGGGCAGCGCCCCCTGCCTGAAGGAAAGGGGGGGAAATGGGCAGGGGCAGGACACCCCAACCTGAAGATTCTGGGGGTCTAGGGGTATAATAGTAATTTAATTTTTTATTAGGTTTAGCCCTAATTACAGTGAATTTATCATACTTTTGTGGCTGCTCTTTGCAACACTTTTTTCTGAGCCAAGGAGAATAGTAGAACCAGGTGTGCATTGGTGGACATAGGCACTATTTGCCGAACCAAGTAAATCTGTCTTGTGTGTGCTTGATTTCTTCTTCGTCTCCTTTATCTTTCTTTCTTAACAGTTAACTCCTTAGCGAATTTCTCTATAGTGGAGATGATTTGGCGAGACTCTCTATGGTGGAGATTATGGGTTTTCCTCTTCAGGAAGATATCTCCATGGTTAAGGCTCTTTGGCCTTTCATTGTATCATGTTGCTCTAGGAAAGATGTAAGCGCATGCACACACGCACACACACAAAAATCCAAATCAGTGTAAAACTTGAAACATAAATAAAAGTTGATTCAGTATGTATCTAGAAAATCTAGCAAACTGATCATTGAATTACGAAATCCCCAAGCAGCCATTTTGAATCTTCAATTCGTTTATGAAATTTGGTATCACACAATCATGTCTTTAGCCTTCAACTGCTGGGAGTCCGATTTGATCCAACATGTACCAAATATCTGTTGTTCAACTGAAATATATAGAATCACAAGCAGAAACTTATATTCATCCCCGTATCATTTGAAAGATATTTAATTGAAGTTCTCAGCCATTAATGATTAATCTATGTTAACTCAATCTTCAGTTCCTAAAGAACCCAGTTCAAATATCATAAATTTCAGATAAAACAGCTCAAAAGAAAATGTACTAACCAATCGATTGAGAGTCGATTCCAGACCACCAGCCATTAAATCTGGATGAAAGGCCGAGGAGGAATCATTACACAAGAAAGATGCTTCTTCAATGACCCCAATACCTTCATCACCATCACTTGTTCTGAAAGCAGCGGGTCTATTCAACTCAATCATCGTTTTCGGCCTTAAAACTAGGCTTCTCGATGTGGGAAAAGCTTGAGATGAAATGGGTTTTAAATATTTAAGGCGAAGAGGCATACAAGGGAAGAATTAGAAGGTGGGTATGCAAGAAATGACCGTTGCTGACATTTTTGTTCAGTTCCAGAAAAAAGTTAAGAGGCAGAAAGTTGGGTAAAGAGCACCGGGAAGCACCTGGGAATTAATTGTTTGATTGGTTGCTGGTTCAGAAAAGCCCAAGACATCTCGCAGATAATCGTAAATCTGGAAGTTTCCTATTCAACTCTAGGGGTAGTAGTGAAGTGTGGCAGTGTATGCAGTGTTTGGCGTTCATAAAAGAGAGTTGTTCCTAATTTGCCTCTACTCAAGTTCACAACTGTCGTTTGAGCTTTCACTTTGTTTGGTTTGAAATTCCACTTAATAGTCATACTCCAAATGCTTCAAACCCTAAAAAGAAATTGTTAATGAAAATCAAATACATGCCTCAATATAGCTGATATATTGTCAATATTAATTAAAAAAAAATTGAAAATCATATGAGATTATCTTATATCAGATTTATGTGACTTTTGTTTAGTCGCTATTGTTCCTTCAAGCACCAAAACGTATCTCAATTAGAGAGAGTACTTATATGTTAACTAGAATTATGGCAAATTGTAAACAGGAAAATAAATTAGATAAAGAGAGATGAGCTTATGGGCCGTTAGGCCCACTCACCTATTCTAACACTCCCCTTCACGCTAGAGCATATATATTGTTTGTACCCAAGTTGTTACAAATATACCCAATCCTATTCCTAGTCAATGATTTAGTAAACACGTTCGCCAGTTGCTCCGCGGTTCTCACGTGTTGTAATGATATCTCTCCACCTTATAGTTTATCTCTCACAAAATGACAATCAGCCTCAATATGCTTCGTCATTTCATGAAACACAGGATTAGATGCAATGTGCATAGTTGCTTGGTTATCACCTTAGAACTTGGACGAACTTGAAGGGGGGTATCCGAGTTCACTAAGGAGCTGTCGCAAATAGATAATCTCATTAGTAACATGAACTATAGCCCGATACTCAGATTATGCACTCGACCGAGCTATCACTGGTTGTTTCTTGCTCTTCCAAGATACTAGATTCCCTCCTACAAAGATACAATATCCAGTGGTAGACTTACAATCACTAGGAGATCCTGCCAAGTCTGCATTTGAGAACCCTTCAATATCCATATGACCTTGGCTGTTATATACAAACTTCGATTCGGAGTGCCCTTAATATATCGAAAAATATTCAATAGCGCATCCTAGTGAGGAACTCGTGGAGCTGCCATAAACTGGCTAGTTACACTCACAAATAATTTAATATCTGGACGAGTAACAACAAGATAGTTCAGCTTTCCAACCAGACGGCTATACCTCTCAGGATCATCAAATAACTCTCCATCCTTTGGAGACAATTTCACTCTAGGAGCCATTAGAACATCAAACGGTTTGGCATCGATCATCCCTGTGTCATGCAACATGTCCAAAGCATACTTTCTCTGTGACAAAGAAATCCCACGATGACTTCTGGCAACTTTCACACCCAAAAAATATCTCAATGGACTCAGATCCTTGGCCTGAAACTGACTTTGTAAGAATGATTTCAAGGATGCCCATAGTATCACTGCTTGGGATGACAATGTTATCTATATACACCACCAAAAGAATGCTCCCTGCATCAGATTGGTGAAAAGAATACCAAATGATCCTTGGATGCTCTTTGAAGCCCAAACTTCAACACCACCTCTATGAATCTTCCAAACCATGCTCAAGGTGATTGCTTTAAACCATATAGAGACTTTTTTAGCCTACACACTAGATTATACTCCCCCTAGGCAATAAAATCAGGAGGTTGCTCCAAATAAATTTCTTCTTGCAAATCACCATTAAGAAACGCATTCTTAACATCCAGCTGATGTAAGGGCTAACCATAAGATGCTGTAAGAGATATAATAAGCCGGACCGAGGCTAACTTTGCAACTAGAGAAAAAGTGTCTGTATAGTCAATACCATAAGTTTGAGCATACCCCTTCGCTACTAATCGAGGTTTAAGACTAGCAACATACCCATCCGGATTCATCTTAACCACATACACTCATTTATACCCAATATATTTCTTGCCAGGAAGGTGAATAAACCAAAAGCAAGAAAAAAAGTCAAGAGCATAATTGGCAAGGCAGTCGGCCATGGAGTTGGCCTTCCTGAAAATGTGTCTAGTACGAACAGCTGCAAACTTATCAAGAAGAGGGTAGATATCAGCTAGATATCAGCTAGGATTGGAGAAATCTTCCAAGGGGTCATGGTTTCTTCGAGCAAGGAGGTAGAGAACTGCACAGTCACCTTCAATTTCAAGGTGGGAAAAACCTCTATGTAATGCCATAGTTAGACCTTCGTTGAGGGCAAAGGTTTCAACAGTCCGTAATATCAACCTTAAGGGTCAAAGCACAAAGGAATCCCCACTGCCATTTCTGCAAATAGCACCAAGGTCAGATATTGGGTGGGATCGTCTTACAAATTTAACAATTGAGAAATAGTGTAGCCAAATAATCCAAATAAAGTTTCCAAGGTTTCATAAAACTATTATTAAAGTTTAGAAATAATATTTATTTAAGTGCTTATAAAAGTTTAGGGGTAAAATAGGTATTTTAAAAATATTACTAAAGTTTAGCTTAACGCATAAGAGCTTAAGAGAAGTTGCGCTTAGCAGCTTCTCCTTATGAGTAGCCTTCCTCTAATGGTAAGCACTTACCCATAAGCGCTATCAAACACATATTTAATTTTAAAAAATGCTTATGTAAGCTATAAGCTGTAATAAGTACTTATAGAAGCCGCGCCAAACGCAGCCTAGATCGTTTTTGAGATGGTGAAAATTTTTTCTTTACCATTGTCGAACCTCGTATATGTGTATGCATTGTTTGATTTTTGTTTTTACTATAGTTATTCTTATTGCTTGAATCCGACCAACAAAAAGGAAAAAAGGATCAGTTAAAAATCAACTGAAGAAGTCAAACAAATCAAGATGAAGATAACATGTACAAATTGACTATAGGCCATGGAAAGAGAAATACAAAAAAAAATAATTGAAACAGAAAAGAACAGAAAGAGCCATGATGGACTTGATTATGTGTAGAAGAGGCTGATCAAAGAATTTAAGTAGGATATGGAGTGAGATTGAGGGGATTACATATTACTTAAAATGTAGCGAAGAAGAGAAAGAGTAAGAAGAGGATGACCAAGGTACCGGTGATGCACAAATTGATAAATAAGACCAGTTTAGGCCAATTTAATCATTGATTTCTTCGTATGGCCGATTTGTGCCGGATAAGGTGGATAAAGTCTTTTGAGGTTCGGGAATGCTCCAACCGCTCGCTTAAACCAAGGAATAGGCCGTTCGAGCGGCGCTACGTCGATCCAACAAACACGAATTCCGAAATAATGTAGAACAACACAAGAACAAAAAGAGTTTACATAGTTCGGCAATATCGTCTATATCCATGGATTGCCTCTTCTCACTTTATTCTTGAGAAAATATCATATACATGATATATTGTAGAAAATGCATATAAGAAAAAGAAGATGAATGATATAATTCTTTATCTTTTTGGAGAATGATGCTTCCCGTAGTATTTTTCTCACTCTTTCTTTGTTTCTTTTTTCTCTATTTTTTCTTTCTTTTTCTCTGTCTTTTGAAGTAGGAAAACAACATCCTTTAAATAGGGACCCCCTTTATCTCAATGAAGAGATACCTCATTTTGAATGAAAATTCACACCTCTTGAATGTAGAGCCACCTATTAAATGCCTCAAAAAAAACTGTCAAAGGAATTGAATACTCCAAGAAAAACTGTCAAAGCATTCAATATTCAAAGAAAACTAAAATACTAATAAATGCCAAATCTGTGAACAGTAAATCGCATGAACAGTGTCATGAATAGTGATAATGAATAGTATCATGAATAGTGATTTCGAATCTCATGAACAGTATCATGAATAGTGATTTCAAAATTATAGTGAATAATGTTCTCGAAATACCAGTGAACAGTGTTCAAACTTCAAAGGATCTAAAATATACGATAAAGATGTCACCAATAAAAAGATGCCACGTGTGCATTTTACAAATCAGTCATCATTCGTATTAATAAAAGGCTTAGCCATGGTTGATGGTTTGTTTATACTTTATAACAATGAATTGAGGAGTACCGAAAGAATGTTAACGTATACCAGGGAGAGAGATACGTAATACACACCATGGCAAACAATCGTTTCCATGTTGCTTTTTTTTTTTTATTTTTTTTTACTTGTTACCTTTAGAGTCGGATCTTCTGTTAACAAGCTAACAAGGGTTAGCTAACAGGGTGACATGTGTCCTACAGCACCCGCCACTTTAACCTGTTAAGGTAGCAACAGGTGAAAGTGATGGATGGACCTCTAAGATTCATCCTTTTCTTAGGCTTTCTTTTTGTTTTTTTTTAAACTGCAGGTTACCTTTCCTGTTGGGATCCACACTAGGACAGAAGATCCAATTCCATGCCACCGAGTTGACTTGTCAAAGTAACCGGCATGACTCATTCTTTTCCAACATGTTTAGGAGTCGTCAGATTGAATGTAAGCACACCACACGGGAAAACATTAGGGTCAACTTAAAGACATGAAGTTACAAAAAAGAAAAAAAAAAAAAAAGGGAAAATTAGGGGAAGGGGTAACTTTTTAAAATTAATTATAAAAATATCTTTTGAAAAGTCTTCATTAATCAAATGTCTCTTTACTCAAAAGTAATTGCTCTGAAGGCACTTTGCACTATAGCAAAGTGCCTTCTTCCCAAAATGTCCCTCATCTTTTGTTTTCTATTTTTTTAATAAAAGAATTAAAATAAGATTTTACCTATATACCCTTGTTCT